>CAUYQU010041499.1:0-89897 GCA_963574635.1 Cheracebus regulus | reverse complement strand
AAACAAGAATCCCATTCTCTCTCCCTCTTTCTCTCCCTCTTTCTTTCTCTCTTTCATTCTTTTTTTCTTTCTTTTGCTGTTTCTTTCTCCTTTTCTCTCTTTTTCTAAAATCTCTTCCTCTTTCTCTTTCATTCTTTTTTTTCTTTCTTTTGCTGTTTCTTTCTTTCTCCTTTTCTCAAAAAAAAAAAAAGATAAGTGTTTTCTTGCAACGTCTTTGTATTGCTTACACATCTGCTGACAGTTCTGGCGTGATAGAAACAATGATATTTTATGATATTTTCACCTCTTGGTGAATGCAGCACAAAAATTTAGAGAATAGATTTGGGGAGTTTGGACACAACTTTTCAGAAAAGAGAGGGAGAAAAATGGGAGAAGGAGAAAGAAAAGAATGGAAAAAAGGAGGAAGTACGGGAGAAAAATGAAGAAAAACTTCTCAGTTTTAAATTAATGACTTTTTGCATCCAAATGGTGTTTTAAATAGAAATGTAATTTTTTAAAAAGAAGAGCAAAGGAATTTAAATAAATCCCTTTAAATCATAAACCTATTATTCTTAGAGAACATGATTAATAATATCTAGTAAGATATCATAAATTTAATTCTTGATCCAGGTCTTGATCAAATTGTATCACCAGAAACAAATAAAAATAAATCTATACTAAAGTATTTATGGTTTTGTACTATCTAATCAATAATGATCTTGGTAGGACGACTATGTGACGTAAGATCATCTCTCATCTCTATAAAGCCCAAGATAAGAATACAGCAAATAGGACATCATAGAATTTCCCCATACATAGCCTAAAGATAAATATTTCCAAACGGCTAAATAAAAGAATCAGCATTGTTTTACTGGTCTCTGTGGCCACATATGGCTATGGGCACCAAATAAATTAAACAGTTAAAAAACATGCTCTAACAATTTCACTTTCCATAAAAGGGTTTTAATGTTTTGTAAAATTTGCTGTGGTTTGATGATTACGTTTTCACTGGTTTTACATTTCCTTATGTTTTGCAGGATGTTATTTCTGAGTTCAAAAAAAGTTTCAAATACATTCTGTGAATGTTCCTGTGAAAGCAGAATTTTCTGATGGAATGCCATAATTTGAAGTACTGTCGCAATTTTGGAGAGTTGACTGACTAGTTAAAACACTTTCATCTCCCCTTAAAATACTCAACTTTGCTCTCAGAGCTGCCTTTCTCTGCACTGCAGGGTATCTTCTCACCAGTTACGGTGGCTCCTGTTTCCATGACCCATCCTGTTCCTAGTCATGACTTCTCCAAGGGTGTAAAAGTTGTGCTGACACTCTAAAGGTGATATAACTAACTTAATAGAAACAATGATATTTTATGATCTTTTCACCTCTTGCTGAATGCAGGGCAAAAATTTAGAGAATAGATTTGGGGAGCTTGGACACAACTTTTCAGAACTGGTGTCTTGGGAACTGGCATTAATTAAGTGAACATGAATCAAGCAATGTAAGAAATTGGTTATTTATTCTTTCAATAAATAGTGTCCACTATGTGTCAGGCAACATGACTTATTAACATACAGCTATTGTTGTCAAGTTTAAAATAGGTTTAAACAGGTGGACTGATTTAGACCATTTTCTATGCCATACTTTGCAGCTAATCATTGTATAATTCCTTGTTTTGTCTATTTTACATGTCTCAAAATAATAAACACAAATCACTATTTATGTTGAATTCTATTGAGCCAGTTCACCAATTAAGGTATGTAGAGGCAATCTTTCCAAAAAATACATACAGCCATAACTGAAGTTAGGCTATAGTTTACCAATTCAAATTTCATGGAATATGAAATGTCCAGCATAACATTCTTCTGATATAGCCTCATACTCTTAATTCTTAATCCCTAATTTTTTGCCACAACTTCAACATGTGATTGTGAAGCCTGTCATTGAACACTGCCATGGGTCAGTATTCTAAAATAACTGGCTACATTGAACTATTTGGGATATCTTCTTTATATTGATTTATATTTTCTTTATATTGATTTATTGCTCTAGTTTTTTCTTTTTATGGTCCTACCATCTTCATCACCTGAATTGCTCCCAAATATTTAAAGATAGGTTTCATATCTTCTGTGAGTTATTATTTTTTCCTCAAAGCCAAAAACTTGCAATACAAAATATTTCAGTATTTCAGTCTTTTTACAATTATAACTGTTCTCCAAATTAGCTCCCAAGTCTAAGTTCTTAGAAAGTTTAATGTCTAGGATTGACCATAATAAACACTTAGGTATAGTTCATTTCTGCCTAATAAAGCTCCACTATCAACTTTCTCACTACACAAACTGTATTTATTTTAATATAATTTACAATAGTATTACTTATTTGTTGGCCATAGCATACTGGAAATTCAGATTGAGATGTACTTTCTATTAAAACTTTAAAAATTCTACATGCACTATTCTAAAGCAAATTCTTTCTACTGTCCTTGATTATTTGAGTTTTATCGTACGTTTAGGATATTAAACACTGTTAATTTCTACCTCACTAGATACAGCACTACAGCCTATGGAGACCTTTCTATCCATCTCAGAGTAGTGAAATCAACAAAGGTGATAAATTTCTATCTTCATCCAAGTCGCTAACAAAAAATACCATACAGAATCAGGTTGAGGGTAAAGCTCCGTAATAATAGCAATAGTGTGTGTCGTACTGAGAAAAGCAACAGGTGACAATACTAAGCATTTTTATGTTCCAGGTTCTGTATCACACCACACAACAAACTCCTACCTACCACCCTCAAAATATTTATTAATACTTGTTGATGTGCTTATTCACCAATTCATTGTTTAAAAGATTATTATTAAGCATCTATTACATATGATTTACTGAGCTACTTGTTAGTGATAGAAAAGTGAATAAAATGTGGCCCCTGCTCTCACCTTGCTGGAGCCAACTGATTACTCTTGCTCTTGTCTATAAACACAGCACAAAAGATGCTAGCAGATACATTTACAGGATCTATTTTTTCCATGTAAAATATTTGCATGACATCCTAGTCATCCTTAGTCAGAAAACTGGGATAAATACTCTAAACCTTCTATTTGGAAATTTCTGGGTTCCTGAAGCATTGTTTTAAATGTTATAAGATAGCACAGAAAAATAATTCTCACACCAATCACCTGTCATAATTAAGATGTGGATTTAGGCCAGTCAAGTGTAGTCTTATAGTGGGATTCCTTATATGAAAAAGTAATACACGCATAAGGTAAAACAAAATACTTTAAAGTGAAAACTAAACATCTTCTACTACAGATTCTAATCCCTTAGTCTTTTTCCCCAGAGACATTGACTATTACCAATTTGTATATAAATCTCTACAGATGGGTCATTCATGGGCAAACATGTAAAAGTGTATTGTCTGTGTATGTATGTAGGGGGCATTATATATATATATTCTTTTTTTAATTTATCGGGAAATGGTCCATGTGAGGACACTATATGTCAGCTCTAAGGAGAAAATAGAAGCAACTAAAAATAAGTTTCAAATTGCTCCTTAAATTCAAGGCTATTCTAACTAAAATTTCAACACTGTTTGTTTGTTTGTTTGTTTACAGACTTCATGAGAGAAAGGGTCAGAAATAGCCAAGATTATTTTGAATCAAAAGAAAATGGGCACTAAATACCAGAGAGCTAAGACTAAATGAGGGCTATCTTGTGAAGTACAGTGTAAAATGGTTACAGCCTTTGACAATGAAGATGCAGTACAGCTATGAGAAATATGCAGATAATAGAAACATCATATGTAACATTTTTCCTCACTTTCAATAATCATATTTGCAGTGGTAGCAGTGCTGTTGCTACTCTGAAACTGCTTTCTGTGTAACACAGAATACAGCAAAGAGGGATATTGTGATATGCTAATTCTATCACCTCCACCATCTTTGAGAACAAGCACTCTTCATGTGGAAGAAAAGATATTCTGAATCAAAGTCAAAGAGGTTAAGTAAAAACCCATCTTGTGGTTTTTATTTTAAAGTGAACTTTCAATATAACACTTTTAAAAAATGTTATGCATAACTATGATCAATCTAGTAGCAATGAACATCCTTAAGGACCAGATTGTGGTCTTAAAATAACATATACTACTTCAAAAATTTCAACACACACACATGAACACACATAAAAATATACAGAGAGAGGTCTGAGGGACAAATTACAGAAGGTGAATCTGGAACATCTTATCAAAGACTTGTAGCAATATATCTAAAAGACATAGGAACCAATCTGAAGATGATCTCATTACCTAAAGATAAGACAATTTGAGCATCAATAAGGATAATTTCAATTAATTGAAAAATTGAGTTTAAATTCTAAAGTTAATAATAATTAAAGGAAAACATCTACCACTTATGGTAGAAAACTGGAATATAATTCATTGTCTTGAAAACTCATAAGTAAAAAGAACAGTTAAGTATTTCGTCCTTCTCTTCACCAACTATACAGCAAGGTAGACAAATGGTAGATGAGAATTTACTCTTTGTAGAAGTATTTCGGCTATTGTATTAGAATTTCAGTTTTCACTTGCTTTATCCTTCCCAATGAATCAGTGGATCTAGATATTAAGCATCACGAAATTAGAAATAATGAGTCATCATGTGCCTCCTGGGTAGATATACACAAGATTATCTAAAAAGGCTTGCACCCAAAACCAAACCTGTATATGGTGAAGTCTCTAGGTTCAACTGTCAGAAAAGACATAGGTACAGGAAATACATCAAAGAAGCAGGTTAAATTATACCTGGATATGAAACCAGCAAAATTCAGACTATTTAAAATTTTCCCGATTAAATTTCCTTGTTTCCTCAATAAACAAATTGCAAGAAAAAATGTGGTGAGAAAATATGTAGATTTTTTAAAACTTACAAATACTTAAAAAAAAATTTCTGCTTCAGGAAGTACAATTTGGTGATAAAATTATAAAGAAAAGCAAGGTGGGGTAATCTAAAATAGTGGTGATTGATAAGAGAGGAAATAAGTTGTAATTGAGATGATGCATGTGGAGGCTTTTTTGCAGTGGCTTGCAAAGTGCTATTTCTTAATCTGGGTGTTTTTTTACCTGAGCATTTTCCTTATGATGATGTTTTAAACCTAATATTTATTTCATGATGTTTTTCTGTACCTGGATTACATTTTACAATAATATAAGTAGGATTATAATAAAATATATAATATATGAAAATGTTTCAGACTTAAAGAACATGATTGAAAGGGCCTACCAACTGCCCAGTATAACGGATTTAAAAAAACACCCATGAAAGGTTATCATCACAAAATGTCACGATGTAAGAAAAAAAAGAAAAATTTCGAAGCTCTCTCAGAGAAACAAAAGGAATTCTCAGTGTCAATTCTGGAAGCTAGAAGACATTGAATAAATGCCTTCATATTTTTGAGAAAGAATTATGATTAACCTATAGACTTTTATGTTCAAACAAAATTTAAGTTTAGTGTATCAGTCCACAAAGGCATACATCCAGGAGAGAGAGCAAATGAAAAAAGCAGAATCACTGCTCAGGAGACTAGAGAACAGCTCAGAGTGTGAAGCTGGGGAGTTGTAGAAAGAATATCTATACAACAAAATCGAAACTGATATATTTCATCATGTGAAAAAAACGTTGTTTGTATAGATTTTACAATTTTTTGCTAACTTTGGAAAGAATGTAGCAAACTATAAAACAAAATCATAATTATTAATGCAGAGAAGAACGAAAAATACTGTAAGAAATGAAATGCAATCCTTGAATATGTATTTGTGCACATGATGAATGTAAGTACAGATAATTCTTACAAACAGAAGGTTTGGAAAAAGCATATTTTAAGATTGTTTTCTACCTATTTCCTAATTGACTTAAAAGATGTCATTGAAATTTGCACTCCACCAACAGTGTATTAAAGTATCTATTTCCCTACCCACCAACCAAAAATGTAGTTATCAATTTTTTATATTTTCCATTTCAATATAACTGTAATATCATTATTGTATTAATTTGCATGTTTAAATTGAGGTGAAACATCTTTTCTTATGCTTATATAAGCCATTGTATTTCTTTTTTATATTAGATGTATTCCTTTACTTTGTATTTTTTCTATTTGTTTATTAATCTCTTCTTATGAAATTATAAGAGTTCTCTATAGGTAAATAAAATCAGTACTTTTGGTCTTGTGTGTTGTAAATAATTTTGCTCAACTTTTCTTTGAATTTTATGTTACTTTGTGCTAGGCAGAAAATTTTTTCTTTTGTTCAGTTATTGAAATATATCGGTTTTTCCTTTGCGTTTTCAGAGTTTTGTTTCTTGCATACAAAGACCTTCCCCATTCCAATATTTATTTTAATTCATTCATGTCTTTTTTTTTTCTGTGTGGACAGCCTCATTGTTTATAGGTATAACTTTGATCCATCTAAAATGTATATTGACATAACAAGTAAGAAAGGGATTTCAGTTCATTTTTTCCCAGATAAGGTTTTAATGGAATTCAGATCTGAGTTAAGTGGATTGTGTTTTATTGTAAAGCTGAGGACTTTTTATTTTCAGCTACTGAAATCCATAAGACTGTAGAAGAGCAAGATGCTAGCCAAGCCACAGGAGGTTTATTATTACTTGTAGCTGTCTTCTTACATGCTTACAACTAAGACCTGCTCTCCTAGTATGTGACACCTAATTCCAAACACTATCCCAAAAAGTAAAATTATCCAGCCAGGGAAAGGAAGGCTCTCTGACTTATGATAACAATCGGTACATACATTTAAATCAACAAATCATATTTAAAAAAAAAAACTCAAAGCTAAAATAGCTTAAGAATAACAAGTTTTCTCAGCCCTCTAATCAAAGGAAAATCAATGGAAAGAAAAGAAGTATGATTGGTAAGTGTGTTGATCTAGGTTGGTCTCAGAAAAGAGCAACAACAATGGAAGTATACTGGCACCTGCACCTGGACTCCCAGACCTAAACCAAATGCCTCATAGACTCTGCTGTAAGATTGCCAGGGGGGTCCACCAAGTAAGGCACACTGAAGACTACCATAGTTGTCTTGGTGTTTTAAAATGTAATAAAAGGCTGCACATAGAGTTGAACATTTAACAGAAGCTATTTTTGTTCAGATTTCTATGAAGCCTTTTAGCAAAGATAAATGAGCTTATGCCATAAAGCTATGCATGTTTTTGAAAAGTGATAAAAGGTTAGTTGGGTACCATGTAAGCAAGACTGAATAGAGAAACCCTTTAGTTGGTGGTCTAAGTATATTTAACAAATATTCATATATCTTATTTTTATATCCAGTTGCCATTCTACACAAAAACTACACAGTGTTTTTAGAAACAAAACAAAAGAACTTAGCAATGTGTGAACAGTTTTCAATAAAAACTTTGAGTGGAGTTGGGTGAGGGATGAGTTAGAAGGAGAGAACTGAGTTGTCTAGCAGATATGAAAAGATGTCTTAAGGAAGGTGATCTGTAAGTATTTTTGCCTCTGGCAAACAAAAGCTGCCTTCAATAATAAGCACATATATTTGTTTCAAGGGCTATAAAACCATGGGAAAAGATTGAAGACCTAGTAATTAGGGCTGAAGCTGAAAGAATTATTATTTGCAGAGAAAACCTTAGGAGGGAAGAAGGAGTCGTGAAGATATTGATCAATAAGAGTAAATCTTGACCATTTCCTCTTGAATCTTCCGCAGTTCAAATCCTATGTTAAACTACATTTTCTTCTCACCAAAACCCAAGAAACATAAAACTACAGATTTATATACATGTAGCGTGGAGGTAACTATGCTCTTCTACCAGGAAATATACCCTTCTTTGTTTGCTATGTAGACCAGTGGTAAAGTGGAGTGGTGACTTGAGGCTCATGAGATTTTTTATTTTCTTATGAAAATTCAGCCTTCAAGATCTTGGTCAAATCCAATAATTATACTTTCATACATTACCTAAGAAGATCTACCAAGTTGCATTTACCCAACTAAGGTGAGTTAATTACAAAGGCAACCTTCCACCTAGTTTTGTGTACACTAGCCTCTAAGCAAAAAGAACATTTCACGGCAAATATAGTGCTTCCTGTTTTTATTGTCACTTCTGCTCTCCACAGCCCCCAACCTTTCTTTTCTTACTTGCAAACTTTTCTTGTCTTTTCTCTTTGCATTCACCACCTAGCCTTTCTTAACCTGTAGCCTTTAGCTTTACTCACGAGTATGTTTTCATCACTGTTCTCTGTAGCAATACACACATGAAGTAAAATCTCTCTCAGTTAGACTAGGTTTTGATGAATATCCTCCCCATGTGCCCTATGTCTATTTCAAACAGATTCTACTCTTCATTCATCCCCATTGCCATTTCATACTTTCAAACCCTCATTCGCTCTTACCTAGATGTTAAAATAGCCTCCCATCTAGTCTCAAGAATCCTGTATGACCTAGCTGCTCTTTGCATCCATAGGATTCCTTATTCTCTTCCTATGTAGCCTGGACTCTAACAACAAAGAAACTGCCTAGAGTTCCTCAAATGCACTGTGGTCTTGATTCCCCTGTTCTAGGTCTTTGTGTGGGTTGTTCTATTTTCCCTCTCTTCCCTTGGCCAACTCAAGTAACCCCTCAGGACTTAGCTAAGATGACAGCTCTGCTTGGGTAGCCCTCTCTGCTTTGTGTGACTCCTAGTCTAGGTAAAATCTTGGCTCTGCTTTTTTCTTCCACAATATAAATCACATTTTATTTTAATTATCTGTTTCTGAAGGCTACAAACTTCTTGAAGTCAGGAAATATCTCATTTGCTGTTATTCTCCCTATGCCCACTGCTCAGTTAGTATTTTTGGAAAAAGGTGGCATGGACAGTTTCTAAAAAGTCTTGATTTTGCTACCCCCATAATTTTTCTCTGCTGTTCTTTTTGCCTAAATTTGATCCTTTCCAATTTATTCTCTCCCCGGCCCTATGTGCATGCGTTGGTCTATTAAATCCTACTTATTTTTCCAGCCAGATTCGGGTGTCGTCTCTTCTATTAGAATTCCCTCCTGATCCCCACTAGAAGTGATCTGAATTCCCACTCTTCTATATCCTAATCATGCAGCATGAATCATACACTGTTTTGTAATATGCTCGATCTCTGCTTTTTCTCCCACACCAGATGGATTGAAAAGTAGAAACGATGCCTTAAAATCTCTGTACTCCTCATGTTTTCTACCACAGTGCTTTGCAGAGTTGGTGATTAATACATACAGAATGAATTATTGTAAAATAATTTCTCAAAGCTATAAACTTCTCTGTGTTTTATCTAGAAAATGTTCAGTCATAGCACGTTTTTCCCCTTGTGAATCTCTTCATTTTCCCTATTCCAACAAGGAAGTATATGATCTATTTCTACACATTTCCCTTAGAGTACTGCAACAGAAATATTTCTGAAGATGTGGTGGGAGCAATAGAGATGCGTGAATAATTCTGTTTAGTATAGGTGAAATTGGAATTGGAATTCACGTCTCTTCTACTGCTGTTTCAAAGACTCAAAGATTTCCAGAAGGAACTCTTTTCTCCTCTACCTAATAGCAATGTGGAGATATATGTCATTTTTTATATTCTTTTCTCTCATCATCGATATGACCAAAGCCCAACCACCCATCCTTAGAGATCTTAGCTCAAGTAAGATATTATTTGTGAAGTCTTCTCTACTATCTCTAAGCTGAAAACATTCCCTTCTGCATATCCATAGTACTATATCTGCTTCGGCCTCATGTTTCAGTAAACATTTATGACCAAGTCTTGTTCCCCTTCTAGAGTATAAGGTCCCAGAGGGCAAAACTTGCTCCTAGTTTCTCTATTTCCTTTTGCCCGTAGAAAAGTACATCCTTTCCTATGTACACACGTGTTCTCTCATATATATGTTAAATGGCATACAACATATACATAAAGAATATATAGTCTGGGTGCAGTGGCTCATGCCTGCAACCCCAGTGCTTTGGGAGGCTGAGGAGGGAGAATAGCTTGAGGCCAGGGGTGCAAGACCAGCCTGGGTAGCCTAGAAAGGTCCTTCTTCTACTAAATAAATAAATAAATAAATAAATAAAATCAGCTAGGCATGGTGATGTGTGACTGTAGTTCAGTCCTAGCTACTTGGGAGGCTGAGGCAACATGATTGCTTGAACCCAGGATTCTGATGTTACAGTGAGCTATAATCAGGCCATTTCATGCCAACCTGGGCAACAGAATGAGACCTTGTCTCTAAAAGCAAAACAAGAGACTATGTATATGAATATGATATATACATGTAGTACCCCTATTTATACCTTTGGAGTGGAACCAGTATCTATATTAAGCCAATCTGCTACACAGTAAAAGTGATAACATGAGATTGATTGATTGATACTATTAGAGCCTAGATAATTGTACCAACTCATTTTAGTATCATTATGCTCCCTCCTAAAATGTAACAAAAGGCTCAATAGAATTTTAGTTGTATGTCTTAGATAGTCCTTCTTCCCAAAGACTTCCCTGATCCCCCAAGATTTTATATCATTTTCATCATGATTACAGAGCAGTCAATACAGCATATTGGAGCTACTCACTCATTTGACTGCTTTGTCTTTGATTTCCTTGAGGGCACAGATTACATCATAATATTGACTTTTGCATTCACACTGCTTAAGAAGATAGCTATGGTAGACAGAATAATGCTACCACTGCCCTTCAAAGATGTCCACATCCTAAAACCCTGGAACCTGTGCATATATTATCAAATACGGAAAAAGTGACTTCAGATGTCATTGTTAAGGATATTGAAATGGAGAAACTGTCCTGGATTATCCAGATGGGCCCTAAATCTAATCACAAGAGGTCTTACAAGTGAAGGAGAAGCAAGGCAGTTGGAGTCGAAGAACTATAACTACAGAAGCAAAGGTTGGAAGGATGTGTTGCTAGTTTTAAAGATGGAAGGGGGCTGCAAGACAATGAATGTGAATAACACCTAGAAAGTGGAAAAAGCAAGAAAATGGAGCTCCCTCTTGATCCTCCTGAAAGAAAGCAGTTCTGCCAGCACCTTGGTTTTCACCAGTGAGATTCATTTTGAACTTCTGACCTCCAGAAGTGTAAGATAATAAATTTGTTGTTATAAGCTCATGGTAATATAGCAGCAATAGGAAACTGATACAACCATCAACACACGGTATGTGCTCTATAAATAACTGTTCAATTAAAGAACCATTAGATATTAGACCTGGAAAATACCTCATAGAATTAATGGTTGTATGTAACTGTTGAGGGTGATTCTGAGGGAGAACTACAGGTAAAGAAAAACTACGTATTTCCTATGTGAAGGTGGGCCTGAAAAAAATGTGTAGAAAGCACACACACACACACACACACACACAGACACATACACACACACAGATTGAGAGAGAGAGAGAGAGAAACTCCAATTTTCAGGCTTAAGTAATAGGAATGGATTTTCTGCAATGGATAATAGGAAATATATAAAGAATATATTTATATGCTCTTAATTTTGGACATGTTTGATATCAGGGTCCCTATGGAACAACTGGATAGAGACAATGTAGGAGATAATAAAAATTTTGACTCAGGAAATTAGGGAATATATAATGTAACCCTGTAGCACTGATATATGAGGTTAGAATAGAAAATAGCTGGAGATAAGACTGGAAAAGTAGTGTGATGCTTCTTAAATGCCAAGAGAAGCCAAACCCATTTCTTCAGAAAGGTTGAGAAGAAAATTGAAGGTATTTGAGCTGGAAAAAAATGTAATCAAAGTGATGCTTTAAGATTAATCTGGCAACCTTAAATAAAATGGATTGGTAAAAAGGAGGACAAAGCCAGAAATACCATTTAGCCTTTAGAGATTACTTTCAAAGACTGTTTCATTTGATCCTCACAGCAATCTTGTGAGGCAGGTAAGACAAAGCATTATCAAAGCCTATTTTTGTATCATCATAATTCCACTTGTATCATATTGATGATTAGTTCAATCTACATTTAAAGCAGTACATATAATCTGTAATGGGCTTAACTTTTTACTATTCTAATCAGTGCATTAAGATACTTGGTCAAATTTCTTGCCCCTAGTGTTCAGGGATCATTTATCAAAAGAAAATCAGCAGAAATGAAGAAAATGAGTGAAATTTACTTATACAAATAGTTCAATCCTTACATAAACCAAATTGTGCTAAGAAGGGAAAAAAAGCATTTTGTTATTGTTAAATGGAATAAAAAATAATTCTGTAAATTGGGTTTGATCAGATACTTTCATCACAAGCAATCATTGTTATGATGGTTATTAACCAATAAAAGGCATTTGGATAACTTAGTAACCAATAACAGGCATTTGGATAAACCACTCCCAACCGTCTGCAGAAGTTCTCTCACAAAGAACTTGTGATTTCAGTATTGACTCTAATATCCATCTGACAAGACTTTTAAAATACAGAGCTTAAAAGTCACATACCATGATGAAAAAGTCTCTGGGGCTAAATTTAGGGGCCAGCAAATCACCGGGAATGATCTGGTCAGAACAAGAGAAAGATAACTGGGAGAATAGTCAGGTAAATCAGGTTAGGAGCTCAAAATTTCTCACCATTGCTATTCCCAATTCAATTCTCTCCTTTTGATTTATGGAAGGCTGCTCTGAAGCATTTATGTGAATAAGTCAGCACTTAAAGACATGAGATACAATGTAGGTCTGTCTTCACATAGATTAAAACTGGTTCTACAGCTGATTTCACTGATTTCAAGCTCATCTTGGTGTTCACTTTTGATTCAGTATTTGGTTTTCTAAATCATAACTCCAAGTAAGAACACTATTATTTTGCACATGGTTATTACTGGCAATGTATTTTTGCAAAATATAAGTATCAGCAATTATTTAAGGGATCTTAGTGTTTTAGTAACCGGGAAATGGCCAACATGGACTAAAACCTTATTGCTAAAAGCATCATTTGTGGACCAGCAGCATCAGCAAACCAAAAGTTGTTCGAGAAGAAGAATGTAGAGACCTCCCATGAACCTACTAAATCAGAATCTGCATTTTCACAAGATCCCCAGATGCACATTACAACTTGAGAAGCTTGGATCTCGATGACAAACATTTCAGAAACTGCTTTAATTTTACTTTCTCAAAACTCTCCCAGCCAATGTTTCTTTGACATCATAAAAGCTCCAAAGCCCTCCATGTTTCTTATTTATCTTATGTCTTCTGATCAGTTTTCACTATCATAAACAGCCAATCATCTGAAGGGTTTTCAGGCTTCTCATGCTGGAGCACAGCGATTGAATGCATGTGAGGGCTTATTCTTCTCACAAAACAAACTTCCTGCTTGACTATACACATGCCAAATTTGACGTTGTTTAAATTTGTACAAATCTTTATAAGGAAGGGAGAGCATGCACAGCTGACAGAAAGAATGAGTTGGGATGAGTGAAATGTATTACAGCTCAGTATCTATTTCTCTTTGGTTCCACCTCATGTGTAATAATTTCAATTACTGTGTGTATGATTTTAACGAATTTATGGTAATTAGACATTTATTCATGGAAAACAGATAAACTACATGATTTAATAAATCACTTACAATTTAACTATCTGAATTTTCTTACTCAGAGATGGCTTGGATGTAGCACTTCCTCACAAGTAAAGCAGGTAAGCAGAAGTCTCTTCTGTAGCTATGTCTCTTTAAAAAAAAAAAGCCATCAGTTCTTTCTTTAGGGAGTGTAGGAAAGTTGGAGCTGGCATGGAATCTCCCTGAGGCCATTGTGCCCTTTCTACCTAGTTCGTCCTCTCTTCCTGATCCTGTTTGTCGCCTCCCACGTCCACATCTCTGGCCTCTCCATTGCCAGGTAACTCACTGAAATCATTCATGTGATCCATGTCCTGCATGTGCTCATCCTCTGAGTCTTCACTACCCTCCTCATTTTCAGACTCCTCTCTCTCATCCTCACAGTGCTTTGAGCCTGGCTCAGGTTGTCTTTCTCTGTGAAGCTACAGGTCTGACGCTGCTGTTCCTGTTGCTGCATCTCTGTCTCCTCCACACAGGGTCAGCGTAAATTTAAACCACAATGTATCAGTCACATCTGGGGCAGGGGTGAGGGGAACAAGATAGACATAACTTCTAGATTACTGATTGAACTTGGCCAAGTCACTTAACCTTTCCAAACCTCAGTTTCATCACAGTGCCGAAACGCAGCAGCTTGCAGTAGTCTCTTAGGCTACGGAGTATGTATGATAGCAGGATGATCATAGGAATGAGTTGTGTTCAGTTTCTTGCAGGGATATTCACTCTCAGCCTAGACGTTAGGCACAAGGGAACAGGTGTGTGCACACATATAGATTTAGGAGACCTCAGTTACAGTCCTGGCTTTACTTCCATTTGCAAACCTTTACCAGCCACATGTTTTTGGATGATCATTTAGCATATCTAAGTCTCTATTTCCTAGGTGAGAAGGGAATCTTCACTTATATTCAATGTCTAATATGTATCACATACTGATATGGTTAGGCTTTGTGTCCCCACCCAAATCTCATCTTGAATTGTAACCTCCATAATCCCCACACATCGAGGGAGAGACCAGGTGGAGGTAATTGAAGCTGGGGGTCATTTCCCCCATGCTGTTCCTGTGATGGTGAGTGAGTTCTCACAAGGTCTGATGGTTTTATAAAGGGCTCTTCCTCGCTTGGCTCAGCCCTTCTCCTTCCTGCCCCCTTGTGAAGAAGGTGCCTGGCTTCCTCTTTGCCTTCTGCCATGATTGTAAGTTTCCTGAGGCCTACCCAGCCGTGTTGAACTGTGAGTCAACTAAACCTCTTTCTTTTATAATGTACCCATCTCAAGCAGTTGTTTATAGCAGTATGAAAATGAACTAACATACATACCTTTACATGGTTATGTCAGACATTCTTCCCAACAATTCTATAGGACTAAAGTTTAGTTTTTAATATGAAAATATTGGTACTTAAAGAGGTTTAAAAAAGTTTCCTAAAGGCCGGGCGCGGTGGCTCATGCCTGTAATCCCAGCACTTTGGGAGGCCGAGGCGGGCAGATCATGAGTTCAAAAGATCAAGACCATCCTGGCCAACATAGTGAAACCCTGTCTCTACTAAAATATAAAAATTAGCTGGGGGTGGTGGCGCATGTCTGTAGTCCCAGCTACTTGGAGGCTGAGGCAGGAGAATTGCCTGAACCAGGGAGGTGGAGGTTGCAGTGAGCCAAGATCATGCCACTGCACTCCAGCCTGGCGCCTAGTGACAGAGCAAGACTCTGTCTCAAAAAAAAAAAAAAAAAAAAAAAAGTTTCCTAAGATCTCATAACCTGCAAGTAGTTGAGCAAGAATTGAAAGTCAGGTCTGTCTGACTCCAAAGCCCTTTTCTTTGTTTTTCCTCTAGACCAATGCAGTCTGCTGCATACTGAATGTTTTAAATTTCCAAGGAATTAATGATTGTAAAATAAGTTTTGATCAAAGCAAAACACTTGTTTTAACCCTTTTGTGCTGTTATAATACTTACAGCATGTGTCTTCAAGAGACACAGTCTGAGCCAAACCTGAGCCTGCTTGAGCCGTGGCTGAGGCAGCCAATGAGTGCTGCTCTGGCATGCAGGGAAGAGAGACTTGAGCTGGCACAGGGCAGTGAGTGCTAAGATTTTAAGGTAACCTGAGGTACACCTCCCTTAAAACTGCTTTGCTTCCAAGGTCTGGGCCTGTGATGGGAGCTCTGAATCTCTGGGGTCATTCTTTCATTTTCTTGATGAATGGCATATGGCCTCCCTCTATCCACACATATCTCCTTATCAAATGCTTACTTCGCCACACCCTTGGCTTTCTCTATCAGACAAGCTTATTTTTCAAACGTCAAGGCTGAGAATTTTCCAAATCTTTATATTCTGCTTTCTGTTTGATTATAAATTATGTGTTTAATTTGATTCTCTTCTCTCATTTTATTATAAGCAGTCAAAAGAAGATGCATAGCACCCAGAACACTTTGCTTACAGATTTCCTCTACAAATATCCTAATTCACTCCTTTTACATTCTGCATGCAACAAAGCTGCAGTAAGACAGGTATGGACAAAATTCAGCCAAATTCTTGTCATTTTGTAACAAGAATGGCCTTTTTTCCAGTTTCCAACAAGATAGTTCTCATTTCTAAGACCCCATCAGAATGGCCTTTACTATTCATATCACCATCAGCGTTCTATTTACATCCACTTACATAATTACTTGGAAGATTTACACTTTCTCTACAACTCTCCTCTTCTTCTAAGCCCTCACCAGAATCACCCTTAATGCTCCATTTACAGTAATCTAGGCTTTTTCTAGCATACACTTTCAAACTCTTCCAGTCTCTACCCATTACCCAGTTCTAAAGTGCTTCCACATTTTCAGGTATTTGTGACAGCAACATCTTCTTCTCTGGTTTTATGTATTATTTATTATTTATTTTTTTTTTTTGAGAAAAAGTCTCACTCTGTCACCCAAGCTGGAGTGCAGTGGTGCAATCGCTCACTGCAACCTCTGCCTCCTGGGTTCAAGCAATTCTCCTGCCTCAGCCTCCCAAGTAGCTGGGACCACAGGCACCTGCCACCATGCCCAGCTAATTTTTGTATTTTTAGTAGAGATAGGGTTTTGGCCAAGCTGGTGTCAAACTCCTTACCTCAGGTGATCCGCCCACCTTGGCTTCCAACAGTGATGGGATTACAGGTGTGAGACATTGCACCCAGCTCTGGTATTAATTTTTCTCTTAGTCAAAATTGTTATGTTTGTGCTGTTACAATAAAATGCTACAGACTGGATAATTTGTAAAGAACAAAAATTTATTTCATATAGTTCTGAAAAATAGGAAGTCCAGGATCAAGGCACTGGCAGATTCAGTGTCTGATGAGGGCCTGTTTCTCACAGATGGCACTATATAGGTAAGAATTTAGTCCATTCATGTTGGCTGTGCTTTCATGAATTAATCATTTCCCAAAAGACTTTCCCTCTTAATACAACCACAATGGGAATTATGTTTCAATGCATGAATGTGGAGACATTCAAGTCACAGCAGGACTGGTTGCAATATTTTAGTCGATGTATTTTTTGTGAAATTACAAAAGCAAGAAGTCATAGATTTCTACAAATGACCCAAAGATGCTCATGGTCTGGTTATGATAACTCTTCATGAAACAGAAAATGAATAAACCTTATTGTATTCATTGAATCCAATGACTTAAACAAATGAGAACACTGGCTTGGATTTTGTAGGCGATGCAAAGAGGGGAAAAAAATGGGCTCCTTCTGTCAACATGAGTACATTATAATGAAGTTGATAGGTAAAGAACTTGCTGTAAAACAAGACAGAATGAAATGAGTGTTAAATAGTGGTACAAGCAGCATATTGAGGGAATGCAGAGAAGAAAACCCTGAATGCTGACAGAGAGCATCAAGCAAAAGTGTACAGAGTATATCTCTTTTATGAGTCTTAATAGATGAGCAGAGAATGTGAGAATGTATCCCAGGTTGAGGAAAAAATGCCAGGTAATGGCAAAGCAGCATAAAGGTGCACATGTGAAAAAGTGTCGAGTGGAGGTGGTTACATCTGGGAAGGAAATGGCCCTGGAGAGGAAAAATGGGAAGACTTGCCAGTTTAACTATAGCTATTTAGTATTACTGGCTTTTTCCCCACCTGCATTTAATGCCCTTCTGATTTCTTTTTCAATTTAAATGATGCCATATCTGAAAGAAAACAATGTTAGGTTGAAAAATGGGAAAAAAATTTCCATTGGATCGTGTGCTAATTACAGGTACCAACAGTAAAATTGGAGGCTAGAAAGGCAGAAGTTTCTCCAAAACAGAAATGTGCACAAAGGAAATTTGAGCTGACCTTAAATGATAGGTAAGAGGTAACTAGATAGAGAGGAGAGAAAACGGAAAGAGAACCAAAATGATTTGTCATTTCAATCATGCCTTTTTGTCTGACCCAGTTTGCCTGAGTGGAATTGTGCAAACAATCCTGGGACATCTCTGCCACCATGAGTATATATTGCCTTGGTTAAGTTTAAAAATGAATGAAATGAAGCATGCTACAAAGAAATGGAGTGTTTTTCAGTTAGGTCTTTAAAGTTCCTCCTTAGCAATTTATATCTTCTCTCCAAAAGCTTGGAACACATTTAAGTTCATTGCACTTAAGTTCACCCCTTTCTTTCCTTTATCTCTCACATTTCAGTGTGAACAGTGAACTTCCTAAGAGTAGAAAGTCTGGATATTTATATTTGAATTTTTTAAAGGATATTATTATTGCATCATTAGTTTTTTACAAATACATACATGCGCTTAAATAAAAACTAATAGTAAATTGGTTCCTAAGTGACTGCTTAAAGATCACACTGGAACAATAACTAAATGATCCAAAATATAAATGAACATTGGTTAAGTCTATGTTAAAAACTACTAGTAGAACCTAGCACCTTTTCATGTTTCATCAAAAATTAAGTTGACAAGCTTACATTGTATCAATAGGCAGTGCTATTTACATTTACCTTTTAAATAATGTTTCATTTGTTCAGAAAAATAATGAGAATTTTACTAGCTCAATTATTTTTAAGTCTCTGTTTTTCACCTCAATAATGGCATTTGTGAACCTGAATCCAAGTTTTTTAGGCCCTGGCACAGACCAATCCCTTTATTAGCAAGTGGGTCAGAATCTGCATATGGGCCTTACCATCTGCAAAAGGCAAACCATCTGGATGGGAAAGAAAGCTGACCTTAGAAAACCTGCTTTTCCTTTAAAGTTAGACATCCCATAAATAACTTTCCTGTGTTCCTGGGTCTAGGTCCTCTCCCAGATGCCAGAGGGATAGTGAGTCTGGTTGGTCATTAGGAGAGAAACCTACATTCAAGTCCTGCTACTCAGCCAGTTGGAGAAAAGTTAGGTACTCTGAGGAATTCACAAATATACCTACTCAAAATTGACAGACCAAAACGTAGTAAATGGAGTACAGAATATGCACACTCCTTGCCTAATCGTTCAAATGTGGACACCCAATTAAAAAAACCTTCCTCTCTCAGCATTCCATTCCACCAAGAATCTTTTTCAGATCTCTCAACAAATCAAACAGCATCACTCTCTGTCTTATTTTATGCATCACCCGTGCATTATTTTATGCAATCCTGGCTCCTGAGACCTCAGCAAGGTCTATAGCTCAAGTATGTCAGGTCTAATCAGAAAACCAGAATTCTCTCCAGGGATATATTATTCAGGGTTCTCTAGTGGCACAGAACTAACAGGATATATGTATATATGAAAGGGAGTTTATTAGGGAGTATTGACTCACACAATCACAAGGTAAAGTCCCACCATAGGCCATCTGCAAGTTGAGGAGCAAGGAAGTCAGTGGTGGATCAGTCTGAGTGCCAACACCTCAAAAGCAGGAAAGCTGGCAGTGTAGCCTTCAGTCTGTGGCCAAAGGCCCAAGAGCCCCTGGCAAAACTCTGGTTTAAGTCCCAGAGTCCAAAAGCTAAAGAACTTGGAATCTGACATTTGAGGGCTGGAAGCATCTACCACAGGAGAAAGAAAGGCCGGAAGTCCTTTCATGTCCTGCCTGCTTTATTCTAGCTGTGCTGGCAGCTGATTAGTTGGTGCCCACACAGATTAAGGGTGGATCTGCCTCTCCTAGTCCACTGACTCAAATGTTAATCTCTTTTGGCAACACCTCACAGAAACATCCAGGAAGAGTACTTTGTGTCCTTCAATCCAATCAAATTGACACTCAATATTAACCATCCCGAGGGAGTTCAAAAGATGACTTAAATACAGAGAACTAATTACAAAAGTGTTGGAAGAGATGCCAACCCAGAAGGGGTGATGAGAGAATCCTTATGTTAGCAATAGCAGAAAGCCGCTACCACCGCTGGGGTTTCAGTAATAAATAAAAGAACATGGAATTACTAGAATGCAGGAATGCCGGTAGAACTGGAACCACAGAGAGAAATATTGATCAGTAAGCTGGTTCTGCAAAAAGCACAGCCGTTACCATAAACATCTCCAAGTTGGAGAGCAAGAAGGGGAAGAAAATTCTGGCTTTTTGACTGCTCTACCTTCCATTCTCCTGCCAATTTCCTGCATAGGCTGAACCAAATAGAAACCACCAGAGCCAATTCTTTGTGACAGAGAGTAGAGCAGAAGTGTGAGGATGGATCTGAGCAAACACTAAATAAATGACCTGGACGTTTTACCCAGGACTGGAGATCAGACACTTATTTCACATCCTTCCCCCACAGTTCTTCACAGACATGTGAAGGCCACACACAAGAATATCCTGGAATAACAGCTTTTATGAGTCTATATCTTCTCGGGTGAGTAATATTTTTCTCCCCAAACATCAACTGAGATTTGCTGCAGAGCCCAGCATGTGGCGATGCTGAAGAGCTCTTCCACCCAGTGCTGCCAGCCAGGAACCACAATCTAACCACAGTTGTACCATCTACACCCTGACTGCAGAACTTAGCAAAAACCCTTATCCCTCCAGTGCATCTGAAGTCCCTGATGCCACTGTATTTGAACAAGGGACCTGGAGATGTTCCAGTTCTCCAAATCGTATTGCATTTGGTCAGGATAATCATCTCTAGCTGCCACTATAAAGATACACCAAATTCTCAGTGGCCTAACATAATAAAGGCTTATTCCTCACTTGCACAGTCCAGTGTGGGTCAGGATCTTCCCTTCACGTTTAAGCAAAGCCATTGAGTCACATGACCTATGCAATAGTTCAGCAGTATCTTTTCCCCTATGCCTAAGATTCACCCCCAAGTATTTCCTTACCTGATTTTCTCTCTATGCCCCAAAATCTATAATAAAATGGTCATTTAGGCTACTTGTCAACGTTGACAGGAGGCAAGATCAGTGACCAAAAAAATGTGCAGTTCTGGCACCTCATCCATAAGCAAGAATGGAATAAAACAGCAGAGAAAGAGGACTGGAAACCCAGATTCATTGGCCCAAAGATTCGGAGCTATCTGGCAGCATCAGGGTTCAAACCTCCGTCAGTTAAGCCTGACTCTTCTATTGAAAGTATTGATTATCCCCCACTTAGTCCTGCCACTTGGCCGCTACCCAAACTACTCAATGGCCCTGCGCCCTGACCTGTGATCACCCTAGTTTCTATAGGGCTGCAGCTCACCATGCTAGCACATACTGGTGTCACCTCTGCTGCCTGTCACCATTATTGCCTATATATATCCCGCCCAACCAGTCATCATAATCATATCACTTGCTAAATCCATTCCAAGTGTCCAGATATATACACTCTCTTCAAGGAAAGATTGTCAGACAAAGAAGTCAAACAGCTATACACTCTAGTGACTAACACTACCACCTAGTCAATCAGTGCCTGAGTTCTTGTTCTCACCAGAGAGTTTACTTCCTATTTGAGATGAAGGCCAAGATCAATATCCTCATTGACATAATCTTTTAGACACAAAGTAGCATCATCAGAGGATCTTCTTGAACCTCAGGGCGCCTGGTGGTTTTTATCAAACAAACAACAGTTACATAAAAATATAAACACCAGATTGATTAACTGCCACTATCAAAATCGTAGAATGTGAAGGTAGCCTCTTGCATCCCTGTATCCATAAGGATCTCTTCCTCAGATATCTTGTTGATCTCTGATCTCTTCAACCAGAACTAGTAATTATTAAACTAGTTTGCTAGGGCACCTACAACCTATCCAGGAAGCTAAGGAATACGCAGTAATCTTAGGATGCAGTGAGTTAGGAAAAGCATTTAATGATTGATCTGTGAAATGCCCAGAGTCATGTAATTCTTCATGTATAAATTATCCTGCAGTAATTCTTAAGAAAGGCTGAAATCAGTGACCATATAGATTGTCGCTCACCCTCCTGACCCCTTGATTCCCTGTATTTTATTTCTGACTTGCTCCCTAATTTAGACATCACTCTTTTCCTGCAGTGATTGTGTTCTTCATCTAGATGGTGCACATTTTTCCCTTATACAGGTAGATAAAACTATTCCAGCATGTTATCAATGAGCTTTTCTGACTTTGTGAAGCATCTGGCAATCTAAACTCCCAGTGTGTCTTTTTGCTTTTTTTCTCCTTGTAAAGTCAGCGTTTACTTTTTGCCAAAGTTATATATTCACAGAGTTTAAAGACTCACATAGTACTAAAAGTCATATGATAAAAAAAACAGCAGTCAGCCACTATTATCAGATTTTTCTCTCCAGAGACAATTGCAACTTTTTTTGATTATTTTATGCGGTGTTTACCTTCATATTTATAAATATGCTTGTATTATCTCTTTTACTCTCCAATTTTTACTTTCAAAATTTTCAAATCCGTAGAAGGACTGAAAGAATGGTAGCGTTCCCTGAGTCTCTTCAATTGTGAACATTTTACCACACTTGTTTCTTTTTCCAGTGAACTATCTAGATGTAAGTAAGTTGCAAATAGTATTTTACAGTAAAATACCTGAACACATATCCACTAAAATAGGGGATTTCTCCTCTGTAATATCTCCTGGCTTTTGATGACACAGGCTACATTAACAAAGCCCCAACTCATAAATCATAGACCGATGGCCTACTGGAACATATCACTGATAACAGATAATCTGTATTCTTACACTGCCTAATAGTTTATTTCTGACTCATCTACTTTGACACCATAGAATCTGAATATACCTCCTTACATTCCACTACCTATAATATTCCCTCCATTTCTTAATGTTTCCAATAGAAGTTTTAATTATAACTACTCTGATGTAACATCACCTTTCATTTGCTGATCTTTGCTTTTTCTACATGACCCTTTCTCCCTTGAAAAATAAAACTCTTATTTTAGAAAAGCAACTTTAATATCTGGGATCAGTGGAGAGGGTCACGTCTCATTTATTAATGTGCTGCAGCTTTTGTCCCTTTAGTCTTTTTTGATCTGAGAAAAGTAACTTCACTTTTTTCTACGAGCCCGAAATACTCCAAGGCATTGAACTCTTAGCCTCTCTATGCCTGGCAGCTGGTTTTTAAAGGGCTAAACTCTTCGTAGATTGGGTTGTACAAATAAAACAATTTGAAGTACATCCATAAGGTTTATGAAATCAATAGACTGGTCTACACAGGAGATGGCAGAATGGTTCTAAGAACTGTCCAAGCCACAACTTTCTTTCAAACAGCTCAACAGTCATTATAGATATCAATAAGATTGAACTAATCAGTACCCCCTAGCTTCTGCTAATCACATTGTTGTATAGACAAATGGCAGTCGGTTAGTTGAATCAAAGTCATAGTTAGAATAGTCTACAGCTATGAATATAGAAATAGTCCAAGACTTTAAAAAGAAGAGACATTATGATGATGAATCTGTGCTTTAAGACTTATTTCCAGTGACATTTTTAAAAAAGGTAGAGAGACAAAATGGAAAAACCAAGAGGATAATAACTTAGAGTGGAGAAAAAATATTATTTTATAATCACTTAACTTTTTGTTAATAAAACAATGGCTAGGCTATTTGAGGGAACACATTTTGTCTCTCAGGGTAGCTTTGGATCATATTGACTGTGCTTCATCAATCTCAGTGGCAATGGCTTCAGCTTCTACATATGTTACATCTTTACTAACCAAAAAGATTGTTGTCATAAACAGGCAAAACTAAATTCTATTGTTTAGGAAT
Organism: Cheracebus regulus; assembly: GCA_963574635.1. Classification (NCBI taxonomy): domain Eukaryota; kingdom Metazoa; phylum Chordata; class Mammalia; order Primates; family Pitheciidae; genus Cheracebus; species Cheracebus regulus. Next base: position 66,236 of record CAUYQU010041499.1, on the reverse strand, counting down.
GCATTCTTTGCTGTTAAAATTATAAAGCAAAACAAAGTTGTGATCAACCTAGAGGCTGGATGTGTAGTCACTTGTAAGAGAGAGGCAGAATCGTAACTGGGAAGGGCCACAGAGGGTTTCCAGGGTGCTGACCACATTCTGTTTCTTAAACTGAGAGGTGGCTACATGGATGTTATATTCATAATGATTCATTGGGCTATACATTTGTGTTTTATGTCTTTTTGAATGTAAATTTTATGATTTTGTAAAAACATATGATCTCTGTACTTGCAATTTTGCTATCTATCTAAACCTGGTCTAAAAGTAAAGTTTTTAAAAAAAATAATTAAACATTTCTATTAAAAGTTTTAAAAAATCTCATAAAACAACTACTCAGACTATGATGTACATCTGGTTTGCTAACCATGGCTCTGACCAATACGAAACAGAAGCCAAAGCCAAACAAGCATTTCCAAGAGCAGTTTTTCCACTGTTAAAATTACCATACATGTAGAAACATTGCACACAGACACATTTTTCTACATTATTTTGCTACTTCAGTAAAGAGGTTGTACTTGAAGCAACATTTCCAGCACCTAGATAAATGTAAAGGAGCCTAATTTCAGCTAGTATTTCCAACTGAACTTTTTGGTTCAATTATAATTATACTGTAAATATTTTCCTCGGTTTTATTTTTTCTCCATAATATGATTTTACATTTCCTAATCAGCTCCTCTATCCTGTCTTCTATACGTTCTCCCAATCAAATTACCAAGCAAACCTGGCTCTCTCTCACCAGACGTGAGATAATGCCACTTCCAATAGCCTCTTGGGCATGCCCCAGTTCAGGCCAAAGGAGAGCCGTAATTAAGGCACAGGGGGTCTCAGTGACATGCACATAGCTACAAAGCTAAAAATAAGCTTCTTTTTAGACCAAGAGCAGTGCTTACACCATATGCAACCTAAAATAAATCTTATTTGAATATCCAGCTAGTTCATTTAATTCAAGGCTTTAGCTGTTGCTAATAATCTGTATCCATAAACTAAGTCCAACAGACTTATGAGAACTCTTAACAGTCTTAAACTTTAGCCCAGATATTGCAGGTAAATCTTTATCCCATCAATATTGCACAAAATAAGGATTAAAGATGAAAGCAGGAGTGAAAAACTTTGTATTTCTTGAAGAATACTACATTTGTAGTTGTGGTTGAAAGTTAGTAAAATGAAATTAAAGATGTTTTGTTTTAGCGTAGGACTGAACTAAACTCAGAGACACAAGTTACAATTTACTTACTACTAAATGGCTTAACATCGTTTCCCAAACGTCTAACTTAAACACAGTTTATGTCACGTTCAAGCTTCCTACAGCCTCCTCAGGCTAAGCGTCCCTACATCCTACCCCTCCTCACTTAGTCAACTTCCCTTTATTATTTCCAATTTTATGCCCAGGACAATTTTATTCTAACTCCTAACATTGCTCAGTGTTCTTTCATGCAAAGCTATCTCTGGACGAAAAAAAAAAAAAAAAGAAGAAGATCCTTCTACAGGTTATACTCAATTCACCCAAGGAAACAGTGAAAATATGGGAATTTTGGGGTATAGAGTGTGCTTGGGCAGAGGAATAGATACGATTACTGCCCCAGTCCCATCAAGGAGGTGCTACCTAATCGGTGGGTGTGGATGTGTGAGCTGGCCATGAAGACAATCCTTGGCATGACACAACCTGGAATTCTTGGAACCTGGACACTCAAGAAGTAGACACAGTAGTCCCCAAACTAATTTACATATTGAAAAGTCCCTAGAGGAAAATCCTATTTCTCCAAAATAAGGTCACAGTGAACTGTTATAAAAAGTTTATTTGAAAAACTAAATATTTGTCTGAACCATCAGTGGAGGAGTAAATTATAAAAAGTATCCTTGGTGATGTAAGGTTGGAATCCACTGCTCAGGCAATAGGAATTTAGGCTATTTATATTCTACGCAATCTAACATATGTGGAACTGATACATTAAAAGCGATTACCTAGCAGTCCTAAAAGAAATCATTGACACTATGCCATTACATAATGCTGCTACAAGTAGACTCAATGTAATATCAATTGAAACACTGTAATTCTACTCTGGTTTAAGCCTTATTAGATTTGGAGAAACTGAAGTACAAATTACCTTAGTGCCGACAATAAAGTGTGTTTATGCAAGATATATTTGTTTGTTCTTGTTAGAAATTGGTTGATTTGTTCCAGGAAGTAGGGTACTTTTCCTTTTATTCTCAAGGCTGAATGAGATGTTTCATAAAATATGCATTGAACAGACACTTTCCTAAGAAGTTGTCTGTAAAATGTGCCCTTGGATAAGCAGAGTTCAACCTGGCAACTGGGTCACACTGTTAAGCTGAAGAATGGGGAAGTTCTTTAACTTCTCTGAACCTCTGATTCTTGATAATAATAATACAAAGTTAAAGAGAAAACAAGCAAAAAATACACTGAGAGCAATTTTCAAACAAGGGCAAAATTTTAACATATATAAATATGTATATGTATAAACATAAATATAATATATTAAACCTAAATACAAATGTATGTCTATCTTATTGGCTCTCTTTCACTGGAGAACCCTGACTAATACATATATAGACATCTCCATATTAATAAATTCACTATGGCTTAGCATATAAATATTAAATAAATGAAATATGCAAAAACTTCAAAATTACCATTAAAGCAAATTGTCTTTAAACCTGTTTGAATCAAACGAAATTAATGTTACATATTGGTTTTATTACCTCAAACTTCCTTTAATTGCTAGAAGACGAGTGGTGCACAGTGAGTAATTAATAGATATAATTTATTCAGGCTTCTCCCTTTTTTGAATTAAAGATGCACATAGGCTGAAAATGAAGGGATGGAAAAAGATGTTTCATATACATAGTAGCCAAAAGAGAGCAGAGATGAGAGAGCGAATTCTGGGATGATGGTGGAGTAAGAAGCACCATGAGTCATTCTCCCACCTAGACAATTTCACAGGCAGAATATGTCTGATGTAATCCATTTGGAACTCTGAGATCCATTCAATGTTTGAAAATTCCAGGGAAAGACTTGTACAATAAATTATAGTTAATTTTAGCCAATTTTAGCTTTTAGAACAGTAGCGTAACCTATTCCTCACCCCAATCCTGTGGCAGGCAGATGTGTATGTGTTCCTGAAGTGGCTTGCACACATCTTTCAGAAGCCAAGATAGGCAAATAGGACCTTGTACTCCAAATATCAGTAATCTGTGCACAAATCACTGATTGCTGCTTCTGATTACAAACACACAGACAAAGAGTCAGTGGCTAATATTGTTGCATCTCCCTTCATTGTTGGAAACTCGTCTCTCTCTGGCTCAAGTGATTTTCACGGAATTTAAAGGGATAAATTTCCCTTTTCCTCCTTTTTTTTTTTTTGCTGTTTTTTCCCTGTGGGGAAATAGACATTAAACACTTGAATATTTCAAAACAACTGTATATGCAGAGAAATTAGAAGACTGCTGTTCAGACTCAAGAAAGACTCACACTGACCTTAAATTTACACCCCTGGCTGATTGTTGACTCTGAGATAGCCTATAGCAAGCAAAAAACAAAAGTAAAAAAATAAAAATAACAACAAAAAACAGCAAACCCTTGGAAATTGGATGGATTTGAGTTACAGAGTTACCACATTTTTAGATATAAATGCCAAGTATTTTCTAAATAAATTATAAGGCATGCAAAGAAAGAGGAAAATATGGCCCATTCAAAGGAAAAAAAGTAAATCAACAGAAACTATTCCTGAAAAAGATCTGATGGCAGATCTACTTAACAAAGACTTCAAAATGACTCTCTTAAAGATGATCAAAGCTCTCAAAGAAGATGTGAAGAAAATCAGGATAACAGCATATGAACAAAATGGCAGTATCAGTAAAAAGATAGAAACCATGAAAAGAAACCAAAAACATGGAGCTCAAAAGTACAATAACTGAAATAAAAATTTTACTAAAGAGATTAAAAGGCAGACTTGAACACAGAAGAAAGAATCAGCATGCTTGAAAATAGGACAATACAAATGATAGAGTCTAAGGAACAGAAAGCAAGAAGACTAAAAGAGTGAACAGTTTTGTTTGGTTTCGTTTCGTTTTCCCCACAATGGTGGATTAGAGGTAGTGCTGGCCTGCGTCTCCCACAGAGAAAGAAAGAATAGTGTGTAGAGATTCCCAGTGAGAACTTCTTTTCAAGAAGCAGTACAGGAACTCAATAGGAAAACTGCAAGAATCCACAAACCCTTTGAAAGAAGAGAGAGGCCTTGTCCATGAGACAGGTGAAAAATGGTAAATTCTCAGAGTGTGAAATGGGGAGAGATTACCTCCAGAATACACATCCTCACTGCAGAATCTGAAAATCCAGGCCAGAGGAGAAGGCCTTAACCTTACTCAGAGGTGGAACTGACTTAGGGAGTGATGGGAAACATAAAAGTAAGAACAGCAGTGAGAAGTCCCTTGCAGGAATTCCCAGTTTCCAGTATGAACCCAGGGAAGCTTTACCTGAATGTATCTCACAAAGGACCTAGGGAGAAATCAGGCAACTAGCTCTGGGATGGGTTACAGGGTGAAAGAAGTTCCCAGAATTTCATGATATAATCTCAAGCAGGGATGAACTCTCTTGACCAGCACCTGGGGGCAAGTGAGAAGTGTGCTGCAGACATGAGCACAGGAGCCGGGTGCCAGGCCTTGCAGGCAGACAGGGAGGGGCATGGCCTGCAAGCCACAGTTGCTGTCTTTGTCTGGAAAGCTTATAGCCTGGGGTAGGTCTGAGTTCTATAAGCAGACTGTCTGGATCTAAATCTGATATGTCAGCAGAGCACTGAAGGAGTGAGATCATCCTTGCCAACGGCGTGGAAGCTGCGTGAGGCTTATCTCTACCTGCTATTCCCCACTCCCACTGTGAACTCTTTTGTGAGATAGAGGCAGTTACACTCTCCTCTAGAATATTACCCCCGAAGCCTAAGAATCACCTCCCCTCGACCATCACCACAGCCGTGGCTTGCACGGCTCAAGGAGAATCAGAGTGCAGACCCATCTAATTTTGCACCCACTTGGTGGTACCCCTCCACCCACCCTGGTAGCTTCACACAAAGGACATAAAATTTGGGGAGCTTTATGGCCCCCATTCATTGCCTGAGGAGCCAGATTACTTCCTCTGGGCAACTTAGGGCAAGCTCAAATCCCACTAGTGCGACTGCACCTGGTGCTCCTCTGCAAGCACCACCTCCTGGCTGGAGGCAACTCACACAGTCCACTACAGCATTTCCAGGTAGAATAATGCTGTGCCCAGGAAGGAGAAAATGGCTGTGTAACCTCAGTTACCACCACTGTCTCTAACACCCTGGCTAACCAGCAGTCCTGAGTCTGTCCACACGACAAGATCACTACAATTATTATCAGCATTCAAGAAGGTCAACACTCTAAGCCTGTCTAAAACCAAGGAATCTCAGAGTCTATTTCACTCCCCAGTCACTTCCATCAGGGTTGGTGCAGGTATCTATTGCTGAGAGAATTGAAACACAGGTCACATCACCAGATTCCTGGCAGACATTCCTTAACACCAGCCCAGAGTGCGGCAGCCCCACTGGGTGGCTAGACCTGCAAGAGCAATAACAATCACTGTAGTCAAGCTTTCAGGAACTCCTGTTCCTAGGGGAAGTGGGAAACCACATCAAGGGAACGTCCTGTGAGACAAAAGAATCTCTATGGCAGGCCTTGAGTCCCAGATCTTTCCACCGGTGATCTTACAGCAGAGACACGACTGTGGTTCTGGGTAAAACAAGGAAAATCTGCACTGCTACCCAATCAGGCAGGCAGCCTTTGTGCTCATGAAGGGCCTTGGAGAAGGGATCCCTGTTCCTCTCTTGTCCACCACCACAGACAAAGCTGGGGCTTCTTTCATGGGAAGGCAGCATGGATTCCTGGCACAATTCAGGGTGATTTCATCCCCACAGGAGGAGCACTCCCCAGGTTTGGGCTTGCACAAGGGGCAGAGTCATATCCCTCTCTACTTGGAACATCAGTATCCCTACAGATGAAAAGAAGGCCCTATTTGATGTGAATAGGCAGGACACTGGGATAGCAGTGAGACTGTGAAATGGATCACTTTCCTGCTGGCCTGACAGGGAAGCTGCGGTAGCTCCTACCCCTCACCCTGATAAATCTCAATGCATCTAGGATGGGTGCGGTAGCTGACACCTGTAATCCCAGCACTTTGGGAGACCGAGGCGGACAGATCATGAGGTCAGGAGTTCAAGACCAGCCTGGCCAAGATGGTGAAACCCTGTCTCTGCTAAAAATACAAAAATTAGCTGGGCATGGTAGCACTCGCCTGTAATCCCAGCTACTCAGGAGGCTGAGGTAGAGAATTGATTGAGCCTGGGAGGCAGAGGTTGCAGTGAGCTGAGATCATGCCACTGCACTCCAGCCTGGGTGACACAGTGAGACTCCATCTCAAAAAAAAAAAAAACTTAATGCATCTAATTGAGAGCTCCCTCAGCAATTTTCTTCAAGGCCAGCTGGGACTTCTGTCTATCATTGGGTATTGCATCCACCTACCTGCTTTAGCTACAACCAGTTCATACCCAGGATACATCCCCTACTGACCTGAAGCCTGAACCATTGACTCAGTAAATAAAATACTGGGGAAAAAATTAAAGAAATAAAAAAATTTTACACCATGGGGGAATTAGATAAGAAATCCTGGCCAATTCAACTTCACTGGAGACAATGAACTTGCCCACACACCAAGTACGTAGCCGTTACAACCAGCATCTGAAAAAGCCAGCACACAAAGACTCTCTATAACCAAAGAACTTATACAGAGTCTTCACCACCAAAAGCACCGAGAGTAAAATTCAGCGATAACATAGTCTACCCAAATTAAAAGAAACTGAAAAAGTAATCCCAGTAATATGACAAAACAGAGTTCTACAACACCCCAAAAGATCACACTAGCTCCCCAGTAATGGATGCAAACCAAGATGAAATCTTTTAAATACCAGATAAAGGAATCAGAAGGTAGATTATTAAGCTACTCGAGGAGTTATCAGAGAAAGGTGAAAACCAACCGAAAGAAAACTAAAAAACAATTCAGGATATGAATGAAAAATTTTTCAGATAGGGAGATCTTATAAAGAAACTTCTGAAAATGAAAGACACACTTAAGGAAATACAAAATGCAGTGGAAACTTTCAATAATAGAGTAGAACAAGTAGAAGAAAGAATTTCAGAGCATAAATACAAGGCTTTCAAATTAACCTAATCAAAGATAAAGAAAAGAGAATCAAAAGAAATGTACAAAGACTCCAAGAAATATGAGATTTTTTAAAACTGCCAAACCTAAGATTAATTTCTTTTCCTGAGAGGAATAAAAGGTTAAAAGTTTGGAAAATTTGTTTGAGGGTATAACTGAGGAAAACTTCTTTGGTCTTATTAGAGATTTAAATATCCAAAGAAAAGACCCTCAAAGAAATCCTGGGAAATACATTGCAAAAAAGATCATCACCAAGATACATAGTAATGAGATTACTAACGTCAACACAAAGGGAAGAATTCTAAAAGCTGTGAGACAAACGCATCAGATAACCTATAAAGGGAAACCTATTATACTAATAGATTTCTCAGCAGAAACCTTACAAGCTAGAAGAGGTTGAGGTCCTGTCTTTAGCCTCCTTGAACCAGATAATTGTCAGCAAAGAATTTTGTATTGAGCAAAACTAAGCTTCAGAAATGAAAGAGAGACAGTCTTTTTTAAACAACAAATTCCGAGGAAATTTGCCACTACCAAACACACACTTGTTATACAAAATGCTAAAAGGAATTCTAAATCTTGAAATAAAAGCTTGATATGAGCCAAAATTGAACATCCTGAAAGCATAAAGCATAGAAGTTTTATAAAACAATAACACAATGAAAAAAGCAAACTATTTAGGTAACAAGTAATATGATGAATAGAACAGTACCTCACATCTCAATATTATTGTTGAATGTAAATGGCCTAAATCCTCCACTTAAAAGATACAGAATGACAGAATGGATTCTGCCAACCAAATATCTACTATCTTCAAGTGACGCACCTAACACAAAAGGATTCATATAAACTTGAGATAAAGGAGGTAAAGGAGTAGAAAAAGATATTCCATGCAAATGAAAACCAAAAGTGATTAGGAGTAGCTATTCTTATATCAGACAAAACAGGCTTTAAAGCAATGACAGTTAAAAGAAAAAAAAAAAAAAGACAAGAACATTATGTAATGATAAAATAATCAGTTCCACAACAAGATATTATGATCCTAAATTTATAAGCACCCAACACTGGAGCTCTGAGATTTATAAAACAATTACTACTAGACCTAAAAGATGAGATAGATACAATATACACAGTAATAGTAGGGGACTTTAATACTCCACTGACAGCACCAAACAGATAATCAAGACAGAAAAACAACAAAGAAACAATGAACTTAAATGGAGTTAACAGATATTTACAGAACATTCTAACCTGACTACAGAATATGCATTCATCTTATCAGCACATGGAATATTCTCCAAGAAATATCATATGATAGGCCTCAAAATAAGTCTCAATAAATTCAGAAATATCAACATCATAACAAGTATCTTCTCAGATCATCATGGAATAAAACTGAAAATCAACTCTAAAAGGAACTTCGAAACTATACTAACACATGGAAATGTTAAAAATCTGCTCTTGAACAACTTTGGGGTTAATGATGAAATGAAGACAAGAATTTTTAAGATTATTTGAAATTAATGATAATAGTGACACGAGTTATCAAAACCTCTGGGACAATCACTATGGAGAATAGTTTGGAGGTTCCTCAAAAAAACAGAAATCGAGCTACCATATGATCCATCAATCCCACTGCTGGGTATATACCCTCAAAAAAGGAAATCAGTCTATCAAAGAGATATCTGCATTCCTGTGTTTATTGCAGCACTGCTTACAATCGTTAAGATCTGGAAGCAACCTAAGTGTCCATCAACAGAAGAATGAATAAAGTAAATGTGGTATATATACATGATGCAGTACTATTCAACATAAAAAAGAATGAGATTCAAGCATTTGTAGCAACCTGGATGAAATTGGAGATCATTATATTAAGTGAAATAAGCCAGGCACTGAAACAGAAACATTTCATGTTCTTACTAATTTATGGGAACTAAAAATTAAAACAATCAAGCACAGAGTCATAGAAAGTATTAATAGAAGAATGGTTGATAACTAGAGGCTTAGGATAATCATTATTTGGGGGGAAGTGGGAATAGTTATTGGATATAAAAAATAAATAATAAATAAGACCTACTATTTGATAGTATAATAGGATGACTATAGTCAATAATAACTTAATTGTATATTTTTAAATAACTGAAATAGTTAATTGGATTGTTTGTAACTATAAGGATAAATGCTTAAGGGGATGGATACCCCATTCTCCATGACATGCATATGTCACATTGCATGTCTGTATAAAAAAATCTCAGGTACCCCACAAATATATACATGCACTATATACCCACAAATATAGTTTTAATTATAAATTTTTTAAAAAAAAATGAATAAGAGTGGAGACATTACAACAGATGCCTCAGAAATGGAAAGAACCATAAGAGACTATTATATACAATTATATACCAATGAATTAGATAACCTAGAAGAAATTTACAAAGTTATAAAAACATAAATTACCAAAACTGCATCAGGAAGAAATAAGTAGCCTCAACAGATGAGTAACAAACAGGAGATTGAATTAGGAATTATTAGGAATGAAAAAATTTTTCAACAAAGGAAAGAACAGGACCTACTGGCTTCAAGGGTAAATGCTACTAAACAAAGATCAATTAATACCAATTATTCTGAGATTCTTCCAAAATACAGAAGAACAAATATCACTTCCAAAGTCATTTTATGAGGCCAGTATCACCCAGATACAAAAACCTGACAAAGATAATATGAGAAAACTACAAGCCAATATCCCTAATCAACATAGAAACAAAAGTAGGAAATAAAATCCTAGCTTATCAAATTTAACAATACATTAAAAGAATCATACACCATGACTAAGTGGGATTTATCTCAGAGATGCAAGGGTGGCTCAATATATGCAAGTCAATCAACATGATACAACAACTTAACAATACATAAGAGAAAAAACATATGATCATCTCAATGCAGAAAGCATTTGACAAAGTTTAAACTCCATTGATGGTTAAAACTCCCAACAAAATAATTATGGCAGAATCTGACTCCAATTCAATAAGGGCTATATAAGAAAAGCCCACACTTCGCATCATAATCAATGGGGGAAAACTGAAGGCTTTCTCTCTAAGATCTGGTACAAGACAATAATGGCTGTTCTCATGACTTCTTTTAAACATAGTGCTGGAAGTCCAAGTCAGGGCCATTAGGCAAAAGAAGAAAATGAAAAGTATTCAAACTACAAAGAAATAGTAAAAATTGTCTCTGTCTGCAAATGATATACTCGTATACATAGAAAAACCTTAAAGATTCAATAATGATAGTAAAACTGTTAGAACTAATATAAAAATTCAGTAAAGGTGCAAGACACAAAATTGGTATGTGAAAATCCAGCATGTTTCTATACACAAACCATGAACTATTCAAAAAGAAAATTAGGAAAACAGTCTCATTCAGAATCATGACAAAGATAATAAAATAGGAATAAACAAAAGAAGTGAGAGACTTATACACTAAAAATTATAAAACATTGACAGAAGAAATGTAAGAAGACACAGACAAATGGAAAGACATTCTGTGTTCATAGACCAAAAAAATTAACATCATGAAAATATCCATACTAACAAAAGTGACTGACAGATTTTCAGTGAAATCTCTATAAAAATCCAACTTCATTCTTTACAGAAATAGAAAAAAAATCTAAAATTTGTACAGAACTACAAAAGACTTCAAGTAGCCAAATAAGTCTTGAGTAAGAAGAGCAAAGCTAGAAGAATCACACTGCCTGATTGTAAAATATTTTACAAAGCTACAGTAATCAAAACAGTATGACACTGGCATAAAGGCAAACATATAGACCAATGAAACAGAACAGAGAGAAAGCAGAAATAAATCCATTCAGCTATACGCAACTGATGTTAAACAGGGGGCTATGAACACAAAATGGGGAAAGAACAGTCTCTTTGATAAACGCTATTAAGAAAACTAGATGTCCACAAGAAGAAGTGGACCTTCACTAACAACATATATGAAAAATTTACTCAAAATAGGACAAAGACCTAAATATAAGACCTAAAACTAGAAAACTTTTAGAAGAAAACATAGAAATTTCATGACATCAGATTTGGCAATGATTTCTTGGTTATGACAGCAAAAGCAACAGACAGTAAAAGCAAAAAGAGTCAAATCTAATTATATCAAACTAAAAATCTTCTGTACAACCAAGAAAACAAACAGCAAAGTGAAGAGACAATGTTTAAAATGGGAGAAAGTATTTGCAAACCATATATGTGATAAGAAGGGATTTTTAGCCAAAATATATAAAGAAATCAACTCAGTAGCCAAAGCAAAGGAGCTGAATAGGCATTTTTTAAAAGAAGACATATAAATTTCCAACAGGTATATAAAAAGGTGCTCAATATTACTAATCATCAGTAAAATGCAAACCAAATCCAAAATGAGATATTATTTTACATCTGGTACAATATATATTATCAGAAAGATGAATGATAACAAGTGTTGGTGAGAATGTGGAGAAAAGGGAACACTGCTACACTATTGATGGGAATGTTAATTGAACAGCCATTATGGAAAGTGGTGTAAAAATTCCTCACTAAATTAAAGTTAAAATATATCCCAGAACTATTGGAAGGTTGGTACAGCAAACTAGAAACTGTGATATTTGGTGTACTATGGCCATACATGTGGGTAACAAAGTACTTGCAAAAATTAAATAATTTGAAGTGAAAGAAAAAAAAATGTGTTTCGTGTGTCCAAAGCTTGAATAAATGTTAAGAATAGCCAAGAGTTGATCACTGATAGCCATGAGGCAGGATAAAGAGTGGCGTATGCCTCAAATAAGTGAGAATTTCTATATCAAAACAAGGGAATAGTATTTTGTAAGTGGCAGTGATGAGCAGGATGGGTTCGAGAAGTGATTGAATGTAGGGAGTCCAGTTAGAAGTTTATTGCAATAATCCATGCAAAAATCAATAAACCTTTGATTCAATTCAATTCAACAAATATTTATTGAGTACTGACTATGTGTCAAGTACTGTGCTCTGGCTAAAATAGTGAACAATATAAGCTAACATGCCTGCCTTCTTGTAACTTATATTCTAATAATTGAGGGCACAACCAATAAAAAAGAAGACTATTGCAGCACGAAAGATTACAGAGATTGAATTGTCAGGTATCTATCTCGACATGGTTGTTTAAAAAAGGAAGCATTTCAAAAAAATTCTATGGGCTTAAATTTCAGTAACAGGTGAAAGAGAAAGGTCACTGATAGAGAGGGGACAAGTTATTCATTCAACATATGTTGAACATTTCTCACTGCCAAGACCTAGAAACATAAAGATAAATCATACAGGAAGAAGCACCAGACTTGAAAAGTGATTGGTTGATGTGATAATGGTGACAATTACAGACAAGCTGAAATTTTGATCGAGGCAGGACATTCTTATGAAATGTTCAACAACACAGTTTAAAGAGTGGTTTTGAAATTCAGGAGAGAAGTTAGACTAAGAGAAGTCTAATTTGCCTTTCTATTTATTTAGGGGTGATTTTGGAGGATATCAATTTTTAAAAAAATGAAAGTTATTTTCTGGAAAAAATTCATATGAAAAAGTAGTGTTAAAAAACACATATACAATATGACAAATTTTTAACTATACTAAGCACACCAATATTCTTGCTTTGGTAGTCATCATATATTGTCATTGCATATATTTGTATTAATTTTGGTAACAATAATATGTTAATTTTTTAATATCAATGAAATTCTGCTTTTAAAAAAACAAAATTTTTGTCTAGCAGGAGAATTAGTAAGTATGGAAATGTGACAAATTTATATTACACTGCTGTATATGAATGGGTAAGTGGAAGTCAAGCTGGATGCTCACATGCATTTATTATGGTGATCATTGTTACTACTGGCAACTGAAAAAATTTGTTTACATTCCACCAGATAAGACAAGGTAAGCAGTTTATATGTATTATAATTTTTAAAGACAGTACCTGAATTTGTATCTACTACATTGTTTTTCAAAGAGTGTCATGATCATGAGGGAAATTCACTACATGCCTGATTGCAAATGATTTAGTTGAAATGTACAATTTGTTCTTTAAATGTCTGATACTTCCCAGAGACAAATCAATTTTAATTTAGTGATGAGCTGAAAGGGCTGGAAAATAAACTACAAATAAACTGAAATCACCAGATTTGAGAAAAGATGAAACGACCTGTGCTCAGAGTAACTCTAAAAAGTTGTTGTCTAAAAAAAAGCAATTTTTTTTAGTGTGTCCCTTATTATGCTAGTATTTTTCATTTTTTATTTATCATTTCTGTTCATAAATCAAGTCTTTGGTTCTATGTTTAAACTGCATCTGAAATGTATACATCAATTTGTATTTATTTCATTATGAGTACAAAATCTACAGCACATTTTTGATGTTTTGTTCCATGATCATCATTACATGTGAATAAAAGCCAAATGCAACCAAATATTTTTGACATTTCTCTCAATGAAGAATGCCTAATGTAAATCTAACAAAACACACACTTATTTTTTAAAATAACATTTTTTTAATGATGACACTGAGAAAAGTAATTATTTTGTAATGTGCACATTTTTTTTTCTGCTTTATGTTTCATATCCAAAGTGGCTTTGCATGAAAATAGTTTGGCATTTTCAAGAAATAAATAAAGTAGATCTCAAGTTTAATTCTCAAAAATTTTCAGAAATCTCACAATTTTCATTTGGACAATAAAGCTATGGATATCAGCGTATGAGAAGCTTATGTGGCCACACTAGGCTGCTAGGTCAATACAGAGGTTTGGAAGTAGTGGTGTTTCTTGAACTGTGTTCTGCTGATTGCATAAGTCAGAATCACTGTTACAATGCATATTCCTCAGTTTTTTCTGAAACTTTTTGAGCTAATTTTTTTTAGGTATGGCATGCAGAAATCTACAAACAACATTTTCCCCAGGAGACTCATGTAAAAACCACTGCTTAATACTGTGCTGCCTTAATATTCTGTTTGGCAATCTTCATAGTTATGGGGGGAGCAGGCAATGCTGGATAACTGAAAACAGGTTGAAAAATGATGTCTTTGTTTGAAACATAGACCATCGTATATTTGGTCACCTACATTTAGGTCAAACAAATAGTGTCCTACTCTACGGTCAGCAGAATTCTGAGATGACTGCCCCAGAGGCCCACTAGCAGGTATCCATATCCTGGATTATCCCTAAGACTGTGGGTATAATGGACCTTACCCCCATGATTAGGTTATACATATGGGACAGCTGACTTTAAGAAAGATTATCCTGGGTGAGCCTGTGTAACAAGATGAACCCTTAAAGGGCACTGGGATCTCCCTGAAGTTAGAGATCAAAGCATCAGAGAGATTTGACGAGAGTGTCCTTTGCTGGATTTGAAGATGAAAGGGACCATGTGGTGAGGTACACAGGCAGCCTTAAGGCGTGAAGAGCAGACCTCAGTTAATAGGAAGCAAGGAAACAGGGACGGCAGTCCTATGTTCACAAGGAACTGAATTTAGCCGTGCACCTCAATGAAACGTGGAAGCAAGCATTTTCCCAGAGCCCCCAGCTGAGAGTGCAGGTAGCCAATAACCTGATTTCAGCCTCACAAGACGGTATGCAGAGAACCCAGTCTCATTCCATGCCTTAACTTCTGATCCAAAAACTGTAGAGTAAATGTGACTCTTTTTGTAACTGGTTAAATTTATGGTGATTTGTTATGCAGAAACAGCAAACTAATACATACCCAGATTACATAAAAGCAGCTCCTCTCATAATTAGGTTTATACCAACACAGCTGCTCTTATGTACTCTTTGATCTCTCTGAGTTGTGTATATAAATGAGATTGGAAACTCTAGCTATGAACTGGCAGATTTTACATATCATAGTTAAGTTCTTCGAGTCATCAAGATCTGTTGTGACCAGGTTAAACAATTCATTAAGAAATCATTAGTAAGAAAAGCAGAGTCCCAAATAGCCCAGAATTTCTCTATCTGAAGTGTTTTTAAGAACTTTATTGAAGATTATATGTTACAATCAACATTATAAAGTAGATTAATATTTTAATTGCTATTACCAAAGAGGTATAAGGATTTAATTGGAGCTGATGTTCCAAGATTGTGCACTAAAGCTGCCAGTTTATGGTAATAAGACCTCATTCTCAGAAGAATTCTTTTCCCCAACAAAGAGAATCTCATGATTCCATCTATTTAGCCAAAATAAATCAAGTTTTTATTTTTATGTGTCCATGAGCAACATTCATTTTCCATTATTTCTTGTGGTCACACAAGCATTTCATTGAATATTTCTATAAATAGTTTCCACACGCCTATGCCTCCTTTAATGACTTTGCAATTCTAATAAAGTGATTAGAACTCCTCATCCCTGCTGTGGCCTCTGCTAAACGATGTGAAAATACTCCTCCTGCTGGGGTTATCCCGCCAGCAAAATCCAAATGACCCACCAAAAAGTACATCTGTTGTAATTTGACTTCCTTTGCCCTTGTAACTTTTTCCTGCCATTCTATAAGATCTTTAATTTTTCCCTTGGGGCTCTAAATTTCTTTTTAATCTTTTATTTGTGAAGAAGCTCTTGTACAGATAAAATCAGGTTGACGGGTCTAGTTTTCCTCTAACTACTGGAGCTGTAACATGTCACTCTCTGAAACTTCACAGCTTCCTAATTAATATTCTTCTCAAACACAACAGGGTTATATGATTCTGTCTTAGACATTCATTAAATGTTCGATTATGGGTCCCAAATATGCTAATTAACAATTGTACAGTTGTGATCTCCCTGAGAAAAGATGTTGCAAAGAGTCTCTGAGACACAGTCAATAAGATTTTGGCAGGCAGTTTTGTTAAACCCAGGAGGTAATGTGTAGTGGAAGAATATTTAAACACAAATTGCTAAATGTTTTGTAAGTCTTTGAGAGATGTTGAAAACCAAATTGAGTTTGGAGTCAGGCTCTTTTTGAACTCTGACTTACGGGCTCCACACGGGTAAGAAAGGAAATTTGATGCCTTGCTGATTTTGCCTTTAGCCTTGGCCTCTGGTAGAAGCCCCTGATCCTACTTCGGGAAGTCAGTGATTTCCCAGTCAGCATATCAAACATCATACTGAAACTACTTCCTGATTCCAGGATGTACTGGTGACCCACTCCTAGCTAACAGAGGCCACATATCAGTGACCATGTGGGGACACATCATCATTTTGGGCCAGGAATAGTCCCAAGGACTTTCATAAAGCTGTTGGGAAAGATAAACTCTCTTTTTCCTCTGGGATTTCCCCAAGGATTAAAACACCCTTCAAGATGCTATTGACCCAATTTGCTCTCAGGAGTCCTTGCTCAAGAATTATAATCACCTAAAGGAAAGCAATACTGAGAAGAAAGAGAATGAGTGAGCGACCATTTCTTTTCCATTCCATCCTTTGAGATCATACACCTAAGCATTCCTGAAACTATACAACTCCCAGCCTTTTCAGTTACTTAAACCAATCAATTTTCTTCAATAGTTAAGTTCCTTTGGGCCGGATTTTCCAACTTGCAACTGAAAGGATCCCACTTTATTAAAAGTCTCTCTCACAAAAGTCAAATTAATTCAAGACACTACTCTTTGAATTTAGTAAAAGTGACATTATAATGCCAATTTACTAACTTAATAAATTTTGAATGGTACAATCAAACTCCCAAAATATTCCCTGGGTGATCATATTAAAGTTAAATCATTTATAGTTTAATTTTTTTTTTTTACTATTTAAAGATATTTAATGACATAGTATCATTAATTCTTACAATGTCATTTTGAACTAGCCAGGGGATAGGTATGGTTATCTAATAATAGATTTCTCTTGAACCTCATGACACATTTCAGTGAAGGTTAAATAACAAAGCCCCAGGTCAGCTGTGTAAGCACCTAGAGAAAACAGTAATTATCTCCCTAACGTTGTAGGTAGTATATCACTGTGGACATCAGGATAAAGATCACAGCATAAATTCATCACCTGTGAACAACCACATGGCCAATGAGAACTTTCAGTGAATATACAATTTACATGATACATGTTATATACACTATACAGATATTTAATCAACACAGTTTGATAAAATTTCTTCTACTTGTACTTCATTATATGAATATTACATATAATTTATGAATGGTTCCTGTGTATATATCATTGTATATTAAATGGTTTTACAATGATATATACACAGGAACCATTTAATAATCACAGTTATTAAATGGTTCCTGTGTATATATCATTGTAAAGTGAACATGTAAAGTATAAATGAAAATAGTAATATAAAGTTAAAATATGCTAACAGTAAATTTAAGTATTCCCATTATATTTTTTTCTCATTATATAAAAATGTTCTTTTCCCCTCTCAGTTAAATAGCAGCTTTTCAGACTCCTAAGTAAAGCAGGTCTGGGGTAGATTTTCCCATATTGTTAAATACTTTCCTCGTTAAGATCCAAATTATATCTTAATATTTTAATAAAATTTTTTCTAAAATATATTATACACCCTTACCAATTTAACTTGCTCTTGATGACTCATTGGCCTTCTAATGAGCATCCAAGTTATAAAATTTTAAATGCTTCTACTGAAGTATGTAGAGCTGTTTAAACATGAAATGCTATACTCTCTGAGTTTATGTGTCTCCTTTTGATAGTTTCCTATTTTTTATTCCTTGGAGTTTGTACAACTT
The DNA here is from genome assembly GCA_963574635.1 of Cheracebus regulus. NCBI lineage: Eukaryota > Metazoa > Chordata > Mammalia > Primates > Pitheciidae > Cheracebus > Cheracebus regulus. The sequence continues at coordinate 48,225 of CAUYQU010041499.1, read as the reverse complement.
TAATAAACTCTTTTTTACTTGAGTGACTTTGAGTTTTTATTCCTTACTAAATTGTAGGAGTGTTTACAGGATACATTTTAATATGCAACCTTAAAAAACAATTGCACGATCCAGCAATTTCATTCCTAGACATAATCCCAACTGTAATATGTATAAATATGCTTACTGTAAGATAGGTCCAAAAATATTCAGAGAAGTACCATTCACAATAGCTCAAAACTAGAGATAACCTCAATGCCTATAGCAGAATTGGCAAATAAATTGTGGTACATTCATACAATGGTATATTACATAGCCATGAGGATGAATTAACTGCACAAAATAATAAGGATGAAACTTCCAAACAAAAGGTTGAGTGAACAAAATTGGACACTAGAGAGTTTGATGGGTGGAGGTTTCTAGTGGCTGGAAGAAGAAGAGAAATTCTGAGGTACTGGCTGTCAGTAACATGCTGTTCCTCAATCTTGTCTTGTCTACAAAAGTGTGTGTACATTTTTAAAAGTTGTCAAACTGTACTATAATGTATGCACTTTTCTGCATGTATTTTACACTTTAGTAAAAGTTTGCTATAAAGAAGATAAAAGTTAATTATAATGTATGCCTTTATTGTATATCGCTTTCAAATCATGTATTATCTTTCAAAAAGTGTATGTTATCTCATTTTATTCATCCATTTATTTATTTGTTTTTGGTCATGATCTAGCCATCAGGCAAGGAGCTAGGGATACAGTACAGATTAAGTTAGACATAATCCTACTTACACTGAGTTTATAGCCACTTTTGCTTCATGCCCATAGCATTTCTGCAAGGTAGGTAGAGAAGGTATGAAAGTATGATCATGTGAGTCATATTTGTTTGTGTGTTTAGATGGAGGACAACTAAGTATATTGATATACTTCAGAGAAAAATCCATTTGAGAGGCAGCACATGTAGTATGTGAGAGTGAGGGAAAGATTTCAAAGTGAAACCTCTGAGGAGGACAGAGAAAAGAACCCAAACTGAAGGATAAAGGAAGAAACACTGTAAACTGGAAATTATCAGAGGCCACATGCTGTTTGTTAGTGGGTCATGGACTAGAGTCCAACAACTTGACATCTCAACTACATCAAATCAAATTTTTCTGCACTGCTGCCATTTCTAGAACACCAACAAATCATTCGCGTAGCCTTTAAATAACAAGTTTTGGTCCCAGATGTATAGTTTACAATGATCTGTTGGTAATTCATTATATGACTCTCAAACAAGGAGGCATTCAGGCCAACTTGCATGTCCTAAAACTATGGCAGTGGTCTTTGCTTTTCCTGACAGCCTGGAGAACTACAGTGGAAGAGATGGAAAAAATTAGTAGTGCAGAGAATCCGAAAAGAGAACAATGGCACTAGCTTTAAAAAATGTAAGGAAATGGCTGGGTGCAGTGGCTGATGCCTATAATCCCAGCACTTTGGGAGGCCAAGGCGGGTGGATTACCTGAGGTCAGGATTTTGAGACCAGCCTGGCCAATATGGTGGAACCCCATCTCTACTAAAAGTACAAAAATTAGCCAGGTGTGGTGGTGCTCGTCTGTAATTCCAGCTACTCAGGAGGCTAGGGCAGGATAATAGCTTGAACCCCTGAGGCAAAGTTTGCAGCCAGCCAAGGTCGTGCCACTGTACTCCAGCCTGTGCAACTTGATGGACTCTGTCTTGGGGAAAAAAGAAAAAAAAAAAACCCAAAGGGAAAATTCCTCTTCAGAACCCATTGATTTGGATAGTGAATTTCTGAATATTTTGGATAATTTGTGATAGAAATCCTTCCTAAGAAGGAGAGGCCTCTTGGGCCTTTGGATGAGGGTTTTTATTTGCTAGTCCAGTCCTGCAAGAATCACAAGCCAAGACAGAATTAAACATCTAAAATATTTCTAAGGAGGAATGCCTATGAGGAAGCTAAGAGAGACTGGAAGAACCAGGAGACTTTAATTTAATGCAAGTCTGACTTTTGTAAAAGAGATAAGAAAAAAATGAAAGTAGTGGGAAGAGTCTTGGACTGGTGTGCACTTCTAAAAAAGTTTAATAATGTTGATGGGGAGTTGTCCATCATATTAGTCCAACAAACTAGAGTTGTCCATCATATGAGTCCAACATCCCCCAGTAATGGGCCTGACTTAGTGTTCCTGATGCACTCATTCATGTTCTGGGAGCGGCTCCAGGAAATGTTGCATTGTCAGGAATGCAGTATGGATTTCCAGAGTGCAGCAGCTGGGGTAATATTTGAATTATCTTCTCCCCAGTTGGAGATCTGAAAGGGGCATTATCATGGCCACCACACCTCACACAACATGAAATTGCCATTTTATAGTTAAATGGAGCATTACTCATTTTGATGATAATAGACTGGGGATTTTTTAATACCATAAATCTTCATCTGGACTCCACAGATACGATGCCAGCTAGATAGACAGATAAATAGATAGATAGATACATATCAATTTTTACTTTATAGATATATAAGTATCTATCTCAACAGAAGTAGCTACTGCCAAAAGCTGTTTCTCCTGCTATTCATTCAGAAGTATTTATTGATCATCTATTGTGTGCCTGGTACTACTATAGGCTCTAGGAATAGAGCAGATAAATAATCATCTATCATAGAGTTTAAGAGCTATGTAGTGATAGGACTATAAAGAAAAATACATATGGATAGGAAAAGCAAGAATGATAGTGGCAGAGAGATGTTATTTTAGAGAGAGTGGTCACAACAGTTGTCTCTGATAGGTAATGTTGGGTAGTTATATGAGCAAGTAATACACTTCCAGGCAGAGAGAACCGTAAATGCAAAGGTTATGAGAAGGAGTGTGCTTGTCTTGCTTCAGAAATAGCAAGAAAGCCAGTTGAGGGGGGAAGAGAGAGAGCAAGAGGGCTACTTTAGAGTGAGCAAGATGGACAGTAGAAGGAAATGAGGTCAGGAAGTTAGAGGATCAGATCACAGGATTTGGTTACCATAGAAGAAGCTGTATATTTGTTTTTCTTTTTTTTCTTTTTCTGAGAGCGAGTCTCCGTTTGTTGCCCAGGATGGAGTGCAGTGATGGGATCTCGGCTCACTGCAACCTCTGTTTCCAGCGATTTTCATGCCTCAGCCTCTTGAGCAGGTGAAACTACAGGCACATGCTACCACACCTGGCTAATTTTTCTATTTTTCGTAGAGATGGGTTTTTGCCATGTTGGCCAGGCTGGTCTTGAATTACTGGGCTCAAGCGATCCACCCACCCTGAGCCTCCCAAAGTGCTGGGATTACAGGCGTGAGCCACCACACCCAGTCCAAGCTGTAGATTTCATTCTAAATAACATGGGAAGTCCCTGAAGAGCTTGGAGATAGGGAAGCGATATGAGCTGACACATGTTACTAAAGAAATAACATTGGTACCTGTGTGAAGAGCCACTTATAGGTAGACAATGATTTTGAAATCACGTTTTTTCAACTGTTCAGTATCTAGCTTCCTATGTCAATTATTGTCTCAATTCTATATGTGCTGCCTTTCTCATGGGCTTCTTCTCAACAGGTCACACATTCAAATAGGATAACTGAAGAATATTTAATGAAGGAATTGTAAGTAAGAGCATGAGCAGAGTAAAGGAAAACCAACAAAGGAAAGAAAAAGTTCCAGGTACCCACCCATAAGCATGAAAGAATAAACAAACAGGATTATGCAAACTAACAGTCTTCCGCATAGCAAAAGAAGCAATGGACAGAGTGAAAAGACAGCCTACAGAACAGGAGAAAATATTTGCAAGCTATTCATCTGATAGGGGAACTCAAATGTTCAATGTCAAGAAAACCCCAAACAAAGAAAAACCCAAACAAACAAACAAAAAAACACCAAACATTCCAAACAATCCAATTTAAAAATAGGCAAATGAACTAAACTGATATTTCTCAAAAGAAGACATACATCAGACCAACAAATGCACTTAAAAATGCTCACTATCACTAATCATCAGGGGACTGCAAATCAATGCAATAGTAAGGTATCATCTCACCTCATTTAGGATGGCAATTATCAAAAATAAAAAAAGAAATAGTCACAGGGGCTTGTGCCTTAGTGCCAGCTACTCAGGAGGCTGAAGCCAGAGGATTGCTGGAGCCCAGGAACTCAAGGCTGCAGTGAGCCATGATCATGCTACTGCAGTCCAGCCTGGGTGACAGAGCAAGATGCTGTCTCTAAAAATACAAATAAAAAAGACAGAAAATAACAAAGGCTGATGAGGAGGCTGTGGAGAAAAGAAAACTCTTGCACACTATTGATGGAATGTAAATTGTCATGGCCACTATGGAGAACAGTATGAAGGTTCCTCAAAACCTACAAATAGAATTATCATATGACTCAGTAATGCAACTACTGGACATTTATTCAAAGGAAAGAAAATCAGTCTATCAAAGAGAAATATGTACCCCTATGTTTATTGCAACACTATTTCACAGTAGCCAAGATAGGAAACTAACCTAGATGTCCAACAACAGATGAATGAAGAAAGAATATTTGGTATATACACACAATAGAATGGTATTCAGCCATAAAGAAATTTTTAAAAATCTTGTCATTTGTAGAAACATGCACAGAACTGGAGGACATTACCTTAAGGGAAATAAGCCAGGAACCAAAATTTAAGCAGTGCATGTTCTCACTCATATGTGGAGGCAAAAAAACAAAACAAAACAAAACAAAAAAAACCTAGAAAACAAAACTCATTGATCTCATAAAAATGAAAAGTAGAGCAAAGAACACTAGAAACATACAGAGAGATTTGTTGAAAGATACAAAATTATAGCTAGATAAGAAGAACCAGTTTTAGTGTTCTATACAACTGTATGACGAATATAGTTAATAATAATATATTTTTGAATATTTAGAAGGAGGATATTGGATGGTCCTAACACAAAGAAGTGATAAATATTTTGAATGATGGATATGTTATTTACCTTGATCTGATTACTATACATTATATGTATTGAAGCATCACTATTATCGCCAAAATATGTACAATTATTAGGCATCAATTAAAAATAAAATAAAGTATAAAAATTTAAAAAGAGATCTTTCTACTCAATCCCCCAAATCTCTCAGATCAATCCTTCTTACCATTCCCATAAATACTGCCTTGATTTATGTCCCTTTCTAATAGCAGCCTTTATATGTTAACTACTACATTAATCTCTTTTAAGTAAACATATTATCTCACTTAATCCTCATAAAAGATGATAGTGTCTTCATTTAGATTCTAACATAGAGAATATGAAAGGTCTTAGGTCAAAAGAAGTGAGGGAATGGGACCGAAAAGCCAATGCCAATATCCTGGCTGATTCAACAGGCAACAGGAGCTGGTATATTGGAGAAATCGACAGAATGCCTCCAAGAAGCGCCCATCTGAAACACAGGACTTTGAGATGTTTATATAGTTGCCCACCCCATTGTTAGAGAGTTGGCCGTGAGCCATTTTTGCATTTGTTGAGAGGCTCCCACGGCCCAGGGACAGAAGGAGAAAAGATACACCACAGCACACACAGGAATTGGAACAATGCCTGAGAAAGGTGAGTCTAAGCTCACTTGGAATTATTCACCACAGCTGCAGTTAACTCCAATGTAAGCCAAGGAAAGGTGATTCAGAGCGCCAAAGACATCTGCTACTGATAAAAAAAATAATAATAATAAAGTTTTGAGAGGTAACACAGATTGCAAAGTAACCAAACTAGAATTCATATCTAGGTCTGCCTAACTCCAAAGCCTATACTTTTAATTACTATGTGAGAAGCTTCAGCCAAGTATAAAATTAGAGGACACAGTTCCCAAGACTGCACTGAATTTTGACACCAACTGTAAGTTGAGGAGGGGATGGGATGGGTAGCATTCACAAAACCATATTCAGTTTCAATACTTCTCTGAAAGGCCTCATAAAACTCTCTGAAACCTGTTATACTCACAGCTATGATTCATTACAGGGAAAGGATACAGATTTAGATCAGCTAAAGGAAGAGAGGCACAGAGCAGAGTGTAGCAGTGCCGGGAAGTTCTAAACGTGACTTGTCATTGTCCTCTTCCTCAGGATACATTGCTCTCCTGGCATCAGTGTGTGACAAGATGCACAAAGTATTGCCAACCAGGGAAACTCATCCAAGTCTCAGCATTCAGAGTTTTTACTGGAGCACCATCACTAAGACATTTTTGATTGATTGATTGATTGCCCATTTGGTTAATCTTAACCTCCAGGTTGACTGACATCACATGACCCAAAACCTCTATCCAAAATCATACGGTTGGTATTTCTTAACAAAGCTGATTGCTACCCTAAGACTACTGAGTGTATCTGGCCCCACCCTAAGATCTGGTGGGTCAGTCACCACCCTGAACAAAGTGTGTTAGAAAGTTGGCCCTGGGCTACCTTTGCATGACAATCCTGAGCAAAGCTAATCCTACCAGATTTGATATATGTTACCTCCCAGAAGCTGAGGACAAGATCTTTCTTTGGGAAGGCCAAATTCTTTGCTATACACTACTAAATATAACATGAAGCATGGCCATTACATGTTATAGATCTGATTTTGTCTCTCCCCCCTTGAATGTTTTCAATGCCTCCCATCACTTTCATGGTGAGACCCATTCTTTTGGTATGGCATCCTAGGCAGCTCGGGATCTGTCCCCTGTCTATATTTCCAGTCTCATGCTTTGCCCTCCTTTTTGTATCTTACAGTCCTCCAAGCCACTGGCACTTCCACAATTACCCTTCCCCGCTGTCATCAGGGAAGTAAAAATGCATGACAATACTTTCTCTACCAAAAAAATAAGTTACTATTTTTTCCTTTTAGTAGACAAATAGATGAAGACAAAATGCTGGGACCTATGTGTGGATGAGTTTTTCCTTGATGAAACTGTCATTTGAAGAGGAAAGTAAATGAGATAGAATAGGAGAGAAGGAGGGATATACTGCAGTTTGTCAGGTGAGTAGCAGAAGTAAGATTGAGGCTCACCATCTCTTCCGCCATTTGGAGCAGAGGTGGAATGCTCAAAACTCCGTCAAACTCCATGCATGGCCCTTTCTTGCCTCAGGACTTCTGCACATGCACTAAGTTCTTCCCAGAAAGTAAATATGTTTGTGTGTGCATGTGCACACATACACACGTACACACACAGCTATGTTTCAAGACTCAACACAGAATGTCTTCCTTGACAATTACTGCATCGCTCCCTCTTCTCTAGATGGATCATCCTCTCCGTTTATCACACAATACTCCCAGGCAGTTATAGAGATGCATTATTACTGTTCACTTGCATTTTCTTCACGTGGTTATAAGCTCTATGAGAAAAGAAATCATACTTTTATCTTTGTATCCTTATCACCTACTACAAGGCTTACAAAATTGAGATAAAAATCTATAAACTAGATGAGCAAATGAAGGAAGAAAGGGAGAGAGACAGGAAAGAACAGAAAAGAAATGGGAGGGAGAGATGTGCTCAAGTTCACTTGGTATTAGATATGCTGAGGAGGAGTAATGCCAAGTTTAATAAAATACTACACCTAAAACCCCCAATTCCCATTCCCCAAGCGGCAAGCCTGTTTCTGAAGGCAGAGTTTAGTTAGCTCAAGGATAACACACAGCATAAGCTGAATGACGTTAAATGGCTTATGGGTTCATGCCCAAACCAATTCCCTCTGCAGGAAGGTAACATTTCTGTAGTCTTCTGCAGTACTTTTAGAATCTCTCCAGGCTATGGTGGCAATAGATTTAGTAGACAAGTGGGAACTAGAAACACATCACATGAACTGAACTGGAAAATGTCCTGGCCAATTAACAGCAAATGTCTCTGGCAATTAACAAACAGCCTGGGAACAAAGACTATCTGTGTTGTTATGCTCAGTTCTGGAATGTTTATTGTCTCTTCATGTCTTGGTTTTATAGTTTCAACATTTGAAAAATGGATATTCTACTTTTCCAGGAGTTTGTAAGCTCCCTCGAGGACCCAAACTCATCGAATACGTTTTTTTATTCACACAACACCTAGCACAGTGTTTGTCTCAAAGTAGGAATGCCATAAATATTTTGAAATAAAAAAATTTATTCCAAACCTGACACTACAGATTAAGTCTCCAGATACCAGGGGTCCACAGCATGGGTATACAAATTAAGTAGTGTAGCTTAGGCAAGTCTATACACTTTTTACTTGCCTTTATCAAAATAAAAACTGTTAATGTTAGGTTTGTATTAGGAAGGCCGTTTGGAAGTCATTTCATTCAATTCTCTCCTTTTCAGATGGGAAACCTGTTAAATTGTCTTTTCTAACCTGCTACTTAGAAATATGACAAGACTCTAATTCAAAGCCAACTAGACTCTTAGTCTAGAGCTCCCCTTTTTTTTTTTTTTTTTTTTTTTGAGATGGAGTTTCGCTCTTGTACCCAGGCTGGAGTGCAATGGTGTGATCTTGGCTCACTGCAACCTCCGCCTCCTGGGTTCAAGCAATTCTCCTGACTCAGCCTCCCAAGTAGCTGAGACTACAGGTGCACGCCACCATGCCCAGCTAATTTTTTTTTTTTTTTTTTTTAAAGTAGAGACAGGGTTTCACCATGTTGACCAGGATGGTCTCAATCTCTTGACCTCGTGATCCACCCACCTTGTCCTCCCAAAGGGCTGGGTTTATAGGCGTGAGCCACTGAGCCCGGCCTAGTGCACCCTTTTTAATAGCGAGTCTTCTCTCATTACTTCTTTCTAGTAATCAAGACAACAAGCTGTTTTTATTACAATATTAAAAAAACATATAATACTTTGGTCCATTTTGGTAGCATTCTCAGTAACACACATCAAGCAGCCTCAAATATGTGTTAGCTAAGATTCAAGCCACTCTTGATGGCTTGTCATCAATCGACCCTGCCATTCTATCTTCCTGAAAGAAGAGAGACCATCAGCTGAGGTCACTCTTTACTTCTGATTCCCTGTCTGCACACCTGCCCACATTCATGGGCAGCAGCATTATTTCCTCGCTGTTAGCCTTAGAGAATAAGGTGTTTCCTCCTTTTCAAGGCCAAGCCTTCGCCATGGCCCATTTTTCCATTCTCATCAATATTCAGGAGTCTACTCCAGAACACTCTTTACTCTCTTTCTCTCCTGAATCTTAGACCTCTTTCTAGCTACTATCACCATAAGCAGATTCGAGTGTCTTCCATCTAAAGCCTCCCAAGCCAATGTATTTGAATAAGTACTTTCAAATTCTGTTTTCTCTTTCTTGTTCAAATATCTTGAAAGAATACGCTCAGTTTCAATTTGTTAGATTCAATCATTTCTTGTCATATTGCCATCTCCCCTCCACCCGTGGCACTCTACTAAAATGCTCTAAGCAAGGTTTCAAATTGCTTCCTAATTATGAAATGCAAGAGAAATTTCCAGTCTATTGTTTTTCTCTCACTTCCTTTTCCAAATGACTTCTATTCTTTCAGTTTCTGTGACTCTGCATTCATTTGATCTTATGAAATATTTCTGCTCAGATTTTCTGTTTTCTGTGTGGGTTCCTCTTCTGCTTACTCTTTAAAATGTCAGTTTCCAAATAAATATAATCATGGTTTCAAGTAGCAGTATATATGGATGGCCAAAAATCTGTTTTTGCAGCTCGAATAGCTCTGGTATTCAGATACATATGTTCATGATCCTTTTCATGAGTTTCATCTCCATACCTGGACAGGACCATAAACTCAACATCAAAACTCCATTCAACATCTTTGTCCTGATCCTCCAACCACACAGAGAACCACCATAATTGAAAATATTGTATCAGCTAAAATTTGGGGTCATATTGTTGCAAGGTGAATTTAAAAGTCATATTATAAAATTGCAATAGACACAAAAATAAAGATAGTGAAAAATATAGTGAACCATACTCTGACTGTGAAAGCCCCAAATAATCACAGGGCATTCACTTTCCAACTACTCCCTGTTCCACATTCTTTGCCCCATGTGGTTTCTCCCTCAGTCTTTCTCTATTTGACATCTAGGTCTCAGACGAACATTGGAATCAAGCACAAATACCATTATATCCAAATTTGTGCCAGGGAGCAATTTTACTGAGTTTTCTATCTTACCTAGTAGAACTGTCATGAACTTGATCACTTAGACTAAAAATTTAGGATTGATTTTTAAATCCTTCTTCCATTACCCTCTATATCCAACTATTCACCAGGTGTTGAAAATTGTACTTCTTAAAAGGTCCTTGAACTTACACGGTGTCCCCATATTTTTTAATCCAGACTTTAATTTCTTTCTGGGCTATCCAAACATCTTTTTATCAGGTCACTCTACTTCCAGGCTTGTCGCCTTCAAACTTTAGAACTGAGATGGCAGGAAAATTTTAAGGTGCTGCCCCACATTCCACAGTCTCCCTTGAGATTTCAAAAATTGCCAAGAGTGTTCATGACTCTGCTATTTGTTACTGCAGCTTCCTCTGCTTGGAGCCCTGTACTAACTCACGGTCTGCCTAGCAGTCACTCATTAATCTGTTTGACCTCAGCTCTAATTTCATCCATGGAGACATCTCTGCCCCTTCTGTTTTTCCCCAACAAGTAGACTTGACTGTGCCCTGTTTTTCTAATTGTTATTATTATTACACTTTATATGTATGTATGTGTCATTTATTTATTTTTGTTTTTATTTTATTTTATTTTATTTTATTAGTAGGGACAGTGTATCACTATGCTGTCTAAGCTGGTCTCAAACTCCTGTTCTTGAGCAATTCTCTTGCCTCACCCTCCCAAAATGCTGGGATTACAGGCATGAGCCATTGTGCCCAGAGCATATTTTTAAAAGTACCTGTTACATTTTATTATACCAAGTCACTTATTTCTTTTTCCAAATCAACAGTAAATTTATTAAGGAATGAGGTTAGATGTGATTCAGCATTGAGCCTAAATGGTGGATAGAAGGTATTTATAATTATTTTTTAAACTAAACTATCATTTATGCACTGTTTGTGTCACAATTTTTTAAAAAAGAAAAATAAAAGAGATTACACAGAGCTAAAAGATCATCTGAAAGGCAGCAGTCAACTTTTTAAAAAATTAGGTGGGAGAAGGGAAGCTACGGTAGGCAGTCTTAGGTAAGGCAAAAGGACTATGTTTGCTGTCACTGTCCACATGATGACTCCTTTTTTGAAGTCAATCTGTTGCCTTGTTTCCTACTATTCTTTTTTTCCATCTAATCAGTGAGCGAGAACCCTCACTGGCTGGAATCGTATACAAATACTCATCACTCTAACTCAACATACAGATCAGAAACTAGTAAAATCATGAAGTAAAAGAGAGAACTTCCCCCAAAACAAAAGTGTATAAAACTCCCTAAAATTACTTAAAATAAGTATTATTAGATACAAATGATCTTACCCAGCCTTTTATTCTCCATTTTATTGAGATGGGGTTTCTCTCTGTCAGCCAGACTGCAGTGCAGTGGCAAGATCTCAGCTCACTGTAACCTCTGCCTCTTGGGCTCAAGCAATTCTCCTGCCTCAGCCTTCAGAGCAGCTGAGACTACAGGTGCCCACCACCACACCTGGTTAATTTTTTTATTTTTAGTAGAGATGGGGTTTCACCATGTTGGCCAGGCTGGTCTCGAACTCCTGACCTCAAGTGATCCACTAACCTTGGCCTCCCAAAGTGCTGGGATTACAGGTGTGAGCCACCATGTCTGGCCTCTTGTTCTCTTTTGTTAATTTTCATTTCAGACCTCTCAGAGAAATAACAGATTTCTGATGTTACCTTTTCATCCTTTCATAAATGAGAACCATCCAGACTTGTGATTTCTCTCATTTTCTGAAAGTACTTATATGAAGAAGTAGAAATCTTTATAGGAGCAGGTATTTCAACAGAAATAATGTAACCAGCGGCAATTTGAGGACTTCTGTATAGAAAGGACATGGGAGGTAATACTTTGGCTGAAATCAGGATCTAAGAGACTTGTCTAGGAGATGTGTTCACCATGTTTGCTCACCATTTTACTGGAGTGTACTGTTGTTTTGTGAAAACTTGAGGAGAGGAGTGTGGGTGATAGTGTGAGAAGGATAAATCATCTTAAGTCATCCATGTGTGCTAACACCGAACACCACGTATAACCAGGATCTTGAGATCTGGGGTTTTGTTTTTCATTTTACAAACATGCCAACAATATTAACGCCAAGATATAGGGGTTAAAATTTCTGAAAATTGGCCTTACTGATAATAGTTATGTCTATTTTGAACAGGAGAAACAGAAAATAAATAAAAATAACAATGGTGGAAATCAAGTGTAAAAATTTTTTCGTATTATATTTAAAGGCACAGAGAAAGTGGTACAAGAGCCCTGCTTTCATCTCCATCTATGTTAAAGCTTTCTGTATAATGATGGAGCAGTATCTCTCATTTCATATCACCTTAGTTGAAATAATCTACATTAGTGCATGCATTGCCTGATGAAACACGAAATTGTGGGATTCAATGTTCCAAATTTCATCTAAGGAGCAACAGAATGGTGGAATCTCTTACTTATCTTAGCTTTCGTGAACAGAATTTGAAGGATGTGCCATCAGACAACCACACATTTTCTCTAAACAATAGTTTTTATCCCCTAAACTCTTTTTAGTTGTAGGGTGGCATAATGTGACAGTAAGTGTCTCCAAGTACTAGTTGAACCAAATTACACTCTTGAGCATGTGCGTACTCTGCCTGTTGATGGCAATGTCCCTGTTTCCAATGTCCTTCTCACCAACTGCCTTGCTAAAGTGTGCAGTGAGTAATGACTACAGGGTGATATTTAATGAAAACACTAACCATGACCCTGAGCCAAATGTGACCTCTACTATTTCTCTACTATTAAGACTAATTATCCATTCCCTTGTATCCATCTGCAATTACAATTGTGGATGGCAGAGATCTTGAGTTGCCGAAATATGCCAGTAAACTATTCAACTTTTCAAATTTCTTAACATCCAAAGTGCTAATATTGATATAGAAATGTATGAGAAGTAAAAAGTCTGGCACTCAGGAAAATTAAATATAAATAACCTTGCTTTCACTATTTTGGGTGAGAATTGCAACATCTTTTTAAACTAGCTTTTATGTAGGAGATGAAATAAGGATGCCAAAGATTAATGCTGTCAATTTCGATGGCCAGCATGTACCCAAAAGGCAAACATATAAATCTAAAGCAAATAGAAGTGCATTGCTTAATTTCTGCTCATCATTCATTACACAATTGCCAGGAAGTTAACCATTACATTTTGTAAGCCCATCACTTCTTAAATTCATCTTGGAAAAGGTCCTTCTTCCATTACTGTATTGAGATTTTTATGGACATTTGATGGCTTTTGTAATCAGCACTATAGGAGTCACAAGATGAATGTATACTAAGTTCTGAGAGAAAGAAGATGAGTATATTCCACAGAATTCTCCAATTTTTTTCAGAGCCTCAAAACTAAAAACATGAGCTCTTAATCTGGGCATGTGATAATTTGCTTTCAGTGACCAAAATGCTAAATACACAGCTAAGGAAGAGAATATAGAAACATTTCCCACAGTTAAGAAATATGTAGTCTAATAGACCAGGCAAACATAAACTAATATAGATAGACAAAAATATATGATACCTGTAATAATAGAATACAGTACAGAAAGAATCGAAGTATAATGAAGCAAATGGTCAATTTGAGAGAGAGTAAGGGGTAAGGTGAAATACGAGCATGGTCCAAAGCCTTCATAAGAGAGATGACTGTAGAGAGGAGTCTCAGAAGATGGTAACAGGTGTTTGCTATGTGCACGTGGTGGTTCGAAAACATGTTCGTATATTCTTGGACATTCCACTCGTCAAAAGGTAGAATCTAATTCCCCCTTCTTGAACATCCATTGTCCTTAGCAACTCCCTTCTAATGAATAAAATGCAGCAGAAGTGACATTGCAAGCCTTTTAAGATTAGCTGTGAAAGATGATATGTCTTCCACCTGACTCCTGTTCTATAGACACAAGCATTTTAAAGCTCTGAGCCATCATGTAAGTAGTCTGACTCTGCTGGAGCTATCATGCTGGAGAGAGCATATCAAAAGACCATAGAGAGAGGAACATCCAAAGAGCCCAGCTGTTCTAGATTTCAGCTGTCTGAGTCTTTCAAGTCCAGGTACAAGACATGTGAGTTAGCAAGTCCCAGACAATTCCAGTTTTAGCCACCATCTGACTGCATTCCCATGAGTGACTCTATTGAGTAAGGACCACCTAGCTAAGTTCTATTAACTCCCAGAACCACCAGTAAGTGTTAGTATGATTTATTATCCAGCAATAGATAACTAGAACAATAGACAAGAGAAGTTGCTTTGAAAAGCTGTGGAGGCTAAAATCCTGATGTTTTTGAGCAAGAACAAGTAGCTCTGTGTGATCAAAGGATAGAATTTGAGTCGGGGCAAAGCAAGAGATGAGTGTGAAGAGGGCATCAGAGGTCAGGTCATGGAGGTCCTATGCCATGGAGTTGGATTTTTATCCTGAAACTAATAGATACTCATCTATATTTTGAGACCTGCTTATTTATAAATATTAGTTTATTACTTGTGAAAATTTTGTTAGCATATTATATATTAATTAATTTGTGAAGAGATAAACACATTAACTCACTTTCTCACACACACACACACACACACGCACACACTGTACTGGCCACTTAGTAAATACATGCTCTGTATGTGTGCTCGTTTTGTTGGTTTGCATCCTCTTTAGTCTCTGGAAACTCTGAAAAACTAACTGCTTAGATGAGCACTTTCACTTTACTGAAATCAAAGCAACCCCTCCTGGATAATGGTTTGTCCAGACATATTATCAGTCAGGGGTTATTTTCTACTCAACAGCTTCAATGGCTCTGGCTTTATTTAGAAGAATTTCGGTGCTTGGTTCAAATGGTTTACCTAAGCACCATGTGAATGGTTAACCTCTAGTGGCTACGAAGATTACTTGTTAGAGTCTTTAATTATGGGCACCCTGAGTGGAAAAGAGGTTAACATATTTCTCAAGTTCACATGGCTACATAGCACCAAGGCCAAAATAAGACCCACATTTTTTTCCAATTAACGGTTATTTGCAAAACACTTTTGACTGGCCAACTAGTGGCCATATTAAAGTGATAAAGGCTTCAATGCTTGCTAGAAATATTTCCAAAGAAATCTTGAGTTTGGCAAATACTGACATTTGACAATCTGTAGCTGAAATTAGTATTATATTTGTAGCAGAAAACATATCTTTTTTTTTTTTTTTTGACACAGAGTCTCCCTCTATCACTAGTCTCCAGGCTGGAGTGCAGTGGTGTGATCTCGGCTCACTGCAACCTCCACCTCCAGGGTTCAAGCAACTCTCCTGCCTCAGCCTCCCGAGTAGCTGGGACAACAGGTGCGTGCCACCATGCCCAGCTAATTTTTGTATTTTTAGTAGAGATGGGGTTTCACCATTTTGGCCAGGGTCGTCTCGATCTCTTGACCTCGTGATCCGCAGCCTCGGCCTCCCAAAGTGCTGGGATTACAGGAGTGAGCCACCGCGCCCGGCCAAAAACATATCTTATGTTTGTAAAAGACAACAGAGGTAGAAAAGAATTTTACAGTATAAGGTCTGCTCACTTTATAGATTAATATACATTTTTTGTCCTAATAAACTTCTAAATTAAAGGAAGGGATATGAAGAATGTGAGTAGATTCACCTAACGTGAATTCTTGGAAGCAGTATGTTATAGGCAAAAGAATAGGAAATTTAAAAACAAAATAATAAGGTGTTAAATGGGACTTGTTCTATTGTTTCTGAATTTCAACTGAAGCCCCAAGACTGAGGAAAATAGATTGTATATATTCTCCACATTCTAACGGAAAGTGTTAGACACAACCATGTAGGACTTACTTAAGGCAGCAAAATTAATCCAGGAACTTACTCAATCTAGCTATATAAAAGAAAGCTGGTTCATCTAAGAGGCTAATTGGGGTGTGTGGTTATCAGTCCTGCTGATGTGTATATCATTCTCCACCTCAAGATAAGTGAGAAGACTGCTGACAGAATTGACATAAATATTAGGAATGTCTCAAAAGGGACTCTAGCACCTCCCTCCCCAGCTGGCTGTTTGGGAGAACCCAACGTGTGTTGCAGGGCATATGTAAACATGGAGGCTGGCCCCTGCCTGTCGCCTGGAGAATGCTCAGGGTGAAAGGATGGCTAAATTGATTTAAATGGCAAGGCAACTAGAGAGCACACTAGCAGGGATCAGATTGCACTTTTGCATTTGACCAATCAAAGATGTCTGAACTCCTTTATGCCAAATGGATTCCTAGGAAGGTAGGGTTAAAAGCATACTGATGGGCCCTGCCAAAGGACATCCTATAGGAAAAGCTGAAAATACACCTCACAGTGGAGGAAGTGAAGTTTAAAGAAGTCAGTCAGGAAATGAATCCCGTGTGTCAGCCAGCATTTGGAAATGTCATTGAAAGGGGCACTGACAGATAGATTACTAGAGCCTACTGCAAGGACAGTGTTGCTTTTCCTCCTACCGCCAGCCCCTCCAGCCTCCCCTGACTCTGAAGTAGCCAGCGGCTCAGTAAGTGGAAGGGAAAAGTGGAAAACCTAGAAAACAGAAGAAAATGGCACTTCCCTGGCTTTACCCCTTCAAATCCCTGATGCTCCGCTGAGGTCTCGGTTGGAACATGGGGGAAACTTTGAGTCGGCTAAGCATTTGAAGATTTGCTTTAAGAAAGATTACACTTGGTAATACCTGAAAATGAAGTGTCCTTAAGTTAAAAGCAACTCACAGTTTGTGCAATCTCCTCAACAGATGGGGATACCCAAGGGAGCATTTTGGAATGCAAACGTAGAAGAAAAATAAAACTGTGTCCTGATTATGACCTATCATGGTATCGTTCATTCAATAAACTGGTTAAAAATTGAGAAGTCTGAATGTCAACATTGTCACTTCAGATCTGTTTGAACTCAGCTTCCTGATTTATAAATGCAGGATCATAAGACCTATGTCATAACCTATTGGGAAGAATAACTAAGACAGTGGATGTATAATCACACAATTCACAAAAACAGTCTGTTACTTCTTGTATCTTTTCTTACCTTTTTATGATAAAGAGTTAAGGATCTTCTCATTATGCAACTTAAATAGGAATTGGGAATTTAATTTCTATTAAATTCTCAATTGAAGGAGTGAGTGGCATGATAGGTTTGTTACCGTGATTAGGTCTCAAATTTGAATTTCCTGGAGGCCAGAACAAAATATGTACAAAATTCTTATTACCGGAATAAAGGAAACTTATTCTTTAAGAGAGAAAGCCTTCTGGGGTATGAAATTCTAAAAACAAAAAAATTATCCTTTAAAACATTATCCAGAGAACTTTTATTTATGTTGTCCAGAGATTCTAAAATGTATAAATCAATTACAACATAATGGTTTATTGTATTTGGTCTGTAATTTGAAATTCAGAACCATGTTCTAGGCTAGCCCATAAAAGCTGTTTAAGTCACTTATAGCTCTTCTTTATGGTGGTAGTAATATTTCCTGAGTTCTGTGTCCTGATAATACAGAAATCTTTTGTTTTCTTAGCTAGAGTCTCGCTCTATTGTCCAGGCTGGAGTGCAGTGGTGAGATCTCCGCTCACTGCAATCTCTGCCCTCCGGGTTCAAGTAATTCTCATGCCTCGGCCTCCCGAGTAGCAGAGGTTACAGGCAGGTCCTACCATGCCATGCTTGGCTAATTTTTTTTTAGTACAAACAGGGTTTCACCATGTTGGCCAGGATGGTCTTGAATTTCTGACCTCAAGTGATCTACCCGCTTTGACCTCCAAAAGTACTGAGGACAAAGACAGTTTTATTTTTTAAAAATCTCTTTTCTTAGAATAGATCAGTGTCCTTCCCTTTCCCACCATGTCACCCACCTAGACCTCGTCTACAACAAAGTGCTATGTGTTTTCACATTATTTGACTTCTTATCTCCAAACAAATTCATATTGTCAAGACCCTTACTAAGTTTAGAAGACAAATACTCTCATTAAATTAATTCATACTAACATGTAAATGCCCACACACCATTTAACATTCCCAGAAATGTTTGCCATTTTATTGGGTATTTTTCAGCCCAGATATTTTAATTATAGAAATTTCAGGTAGCATAACAAAATGAAACGAAAAACATCAACTGCCAAAACCCAGTCAACATGGCCTATTCTGTTAAAGCTTTGAGTCTTTGTATAACACTTTGTATAGTAATTTCTTATGCTGAAAGAATGGAACAGCCAGGAGAACAGCCAATTTATGCATGGGCTATGTATGAAGTGGGCTTTTCTAACTCAAAGATTGACTTCCTTTATTACAAAATCTCATTCAAAATATATAGCTCAGCCAGGCGCAGTGGCTCACTCCTGTAATCCCAGCACTGTGGGAGGCCTAGTCAGGCAGATCATGAGGTCAAGAGATCAAGACCATCCTGGCCAACATAGTGAAACCCCATCTCTACTAAAATACAGAAAAATTAGCTGGGCATGGTGGTGCATGCCTGTAGTCCCAGCTACTAAGGAGGCTGAGGCAGAAGAATTACTTGAACCCAGGAGGCGGAGGTTGCAATGAGCCGAGATCAGCCACTGCACTCCACTGCACTCCAGCCTAATGCCTAGCAACAGAGTGAGACACTGTCTCAAAAAAAAAAAAAGAAAAAGAAAAAGAAAAAAGAACAACAGGAAAAAAAAAATACAGCTCATCTATACTGTATTTTTAATTATATTGGATCATTTGCAATATTTCTAAATGTCTGTAAGTTACTAATATTCAAACTAAGTGAGAAAAAAAGTCTACAAAAGAATAATCTCTCTGAAAAAAAAAAAAGAAACTCTATTTGATTTGTCAAATGGGAATAAGCTATGAATTATCTAAAGCAGAGGCCAAGTAGCCTCTTAAACTGCTGAGGCCCACTCAGCAAAGACATGACATTCTTCAAAGAAAGCTTGTGTTCTGGTTCTTATCCAAGATTTTCAGTGTTTTGG
Organism: Cheracebus regulus; assembly: GCA_963574635.1. Taxonomy (NCBI): domain Eukaryota; kingdom Metazoa; phylum Chordata; class Mammalia; order Primates; family Pitheciidae; genus Cheracebus; species Cheracebus regulus. The sequence goes on along the minus strand of CAUYQU010041499.1, from coordinate 29,201 downwards.
AAATAACAATCAGGCTGTTCATTTATGTGTGGTGGATGATTTTCTGAGCAGCTAAACACTAAATTTAGAGACTTTGAAAGGAGTGAATTGTCCCTGAGACCAACAATACTGACAGGCTCCAGGGAACAAAATAGTAGAAGGAGCAATGAAATATTTGTCAGCTACCCCTGAATCCCTGTCGTTTTCCCTGTGAATTATGGTGCTTTGTTTAATAAATGTCGATGTTTACTTGATTGGAGCAAAGCATTGTTAAAATGGTTTTCAAACAGAAAGACATTTCTTAAATGTCCCTAATCTTTGCTCACTTTTTAGAGGCTGCCTGGTATGATGGTCTGCAAGACAGTAGTCTGAATTCAAATATTAGATCTGTTAGTAAACCCTTGACTTGACTTTGGACAATTCACTTAATCAATGAAGTTCTCATTTTCGCTTACCTCTAAAATATGAAGGTTAATGCTGTATTGTGTACAATCTTTTTCATGAAACTCTGGCTGTCTCCTTAAGCTTAACTACAGACCCAATGTGCTACAGCTACCCCATAATGCCCACTCCTGATTCAAGCTTTGCTTTCGGCATCCCAGCTTAATTCTCCCAGTGAATCAGTAGTGAAGCCCTGGACTTTTTACCTTTATGTCTTATCTTCCTACTCATCTCATCTTGTCACTTTGAGATGTAGTAATAACATAGTTTGCAGCTGACTCGGAAATCCTGATGTTTGTTAGTGTTTGCTATTTGCTGCCCTTGTCCCACAAGCCCCATACCACAAGCAAGAAAAATTCACAGTATGTCATTTTCTGGCTTTAAGTACAAGCGACCAGTAAACTGTAGGTCAAGAGCTTTCTGCTCCATTCAGAGCATAAGAAAGAGCATCTTTGAGCTCTTTAAGCTCTTTGAGCTCTTTGAGCTCTTTAATTGTTAATACAATGTATGCCTCTTTATCTTAATTTAAGTACTAATTCCATTATTTTCTACATCATCTGAATTCAGTGACTTAGGTGAATTGTTTTTCTCTAATAGCTAGAGCCTATAAATCTATCTTGTATTCACATGTATTGACTGTTCCTTCAGAATCTGTCAAAAGTTATCCTTCATTTTTATTACTCAGAATATCCACTTTTTCTTCTTAAAGTAGTTCAGCTTTCCTTTGTCTGATTCATTTAGATTTCAGATTCAACAACACATTAATGGGAGCTACATCCCTGGGAATGGATGAGATCACTCAGTAGAAACACAGATTGAGAAGGCTAGAGAGAGCAAACCAATGCTTTAGGGTCAGGCAACAGAGAAGGCACCCAAAGAAAGAAAGAGAGAGAGAGAGAGAGAAATCAACATTGAAAAAGCTTAGTAGTAAAAAAAATGAATGCTATCTAAGAAGCCAAGAAAAAGGAAGCCATCTCATGTGGGAAGGAGACGGGGTATGTACATTGAACAGAGTTTATGTCAAAAAACAATTGAAAGAGATTTGACAATATGAAGATAGTGATGATTCAAAAAGTTGCAAATGTCAGCTTGCAAAGAGTAGAAACATGAAGGATAAATTAGTAAGATTTTCCCATATTTATAAGAAAATGGGAGTACAGTTAACAATGCAATAGAAAGAAGGAACAAGATTCAACAGAAGATGATGTTTGAACAAAAATTACTTTAGAGTTTTTATAGGAGAAGATTCTGCCAGAGAGGAAGTGATAGAAGGTAAAAGAAAAAGGGGCCTGGCCTAGTGTGGTTGCTCATGCCTGTAATCACAACATTTCAGGAGTCCAAAGTGGGACAATCACTTGGGGCTAGGAGTTTGAGATCTGTTGGGAAATGTAGTGAGACCATGTCTGTAAAAGAGAGAGAGGGAAAGAAAGAAAAAAAAAGAAGGAAGGAAGGAAAGAAAGAAAGAAAGAAAGAAAGAAAGGAAGGAAGGAAAGAAAGAAAGAGAGAGAGAAATAAAGAAGAAAGAGAGAAAGAAGAGAGAGAGAAAGAAAGAAAAAGAAGAAAGAGAAAGAAGGAAAGAAAGAAAAGAAAAGAGAAAAGGAAAGAAAAGAAAAGGAGGGAGGGAGGGAAGGAAGGAAAGAAGGAAAGAAGAAAAGGAAGGAAAGAAGGACGGAAGGAAGGAAAGAAGGAAAAAAAGCAAAGGAATATCTGAGGCAAACATCTAAAAGCAGCAAGAGAATGAAATTTGGAATCTGATAACGATTTAAGTAAAAGTGAGTCAGTGCGTGTCTTTTTTCCCCAGTTAACTTTTCAGTTATGCTACCGTGGTTTTCCTTCCGCTCTAGATACTTAAATGAACCCTTATCATGGTTTTCCTTCTGCTCTAGATACTTAAAGGAATCCCTATCATGGTTTTCCTTCTGCCCTAGATACTTAAAGGAACCTGTACTATAATTTGAAGTTCGATTTTGCCTAGTCTACACCAAATGAGAGCAGTACAATGCCCTTTTGCCGTTCTGTTGTATCACAATGTTTACTAATATTCACCAATAAACATTTAAAAGGGGCCTGCCTTAAATATAAATATTCAGGTTTTATGTAAGTACTCCACAGATTAATCTGGTATTTTTGTCTTGTTCTGGGCACCAATGCAAGCATGTGTATTTGTAGCCTCATTGTGAAACAATTCCAGGTCAGATTCTATGGGAGAACCCATGATGAGTTAAATGATAAGGACCCAAACAGCGTAGAGCAGGGAGTCTGTAGTGTTTCTTCCACACTTGAAACAAATTAGCCCTCCCAGTTTTAATCCTCAATGGGGGTGAATATAGATTGGTTTTCTATTTAGATCTAAGCGTTCTGAGCTCTTCATAAGGAAGTGAACGCTGTTGGGAGCCAATTGACCACTTCCAGCACCATCTCGCAGCTTTGGTCTGTGACTCCAGTAGAGTCGAAAGTCAAACCAATCGTAATTAGAAAGAAAGTTCAGAGTAATGCTGCTAGTGGATGAAAATACCTGCGTTTCCATCCATAAGCAAGCTATTCTAAGGAGATCTATAACTCCTTTGGCTTCTAGATGAAGCTGTGTGAGCACCTGGAGACAGACAGAGGTTTATGACCAGAATAGGATGCAATGATATCAAATGGGAGTTTAATGCCAATAGTTGGGATGTTAACCATTCTTAAATATGTTTGTATAAAACCAATGATTGGTAGAGGAAATCTGTATTTTTAAGAAGGCAATATTTTACTTATCATGAAAAAGTCAATATTAGTAAAAATAAATACAATTTGGAATAATACTTAAACATTTTAATTTTGCCAGTTTCTGTCACCTCAGATTTCAAGAATCATGATTTGAAAAAAAAAAAAAAAACTCTTATAGAGACAAGTAATAATTTCAGGTTTTATATAAATACAGATTATATAGTACCTATAAGCATTATTATGTTCATGTGCCATAAGAGATTAACTAAACAAACTTCTTATTAATTATGCCATAATGAAAGGTATTATTACATCCTCATCTATTATAAGAAAGTTGTTGAGTGTAGAGTCAACTATATTTATCAATATCTCTGCTGTGAAAATGAAAGAAAGAAACATCTCTTGAATCTTGTTTTCAAGAAAATTTGACCTTCTTCTGACTTCTGAACCAGTAATTTATTTTTGTTTTGGGATATACATATGCTGAGAACCTTGTGACCTGCTTAATTCCCTGCTTTGTCTGCTAGGATACTCAGAAAAGAATATTTACTCCATCTATAAGAACATTAGAAATATAATAAAATTTTTGTATGAATCTTGCCCTGGGCTTTATTATATTTATTCTTTTACCACAAATTCTTCATCTATTTACTTTTGAAAAAGTTACTTCAGTATGAACTGACATACTTATTTTATACTTTTATAAATCAATAGTACTTTACTTTTTTTAGCAATTAATTGTCCCAGTTTGGGTCACTGAGAGCTCTTTCACTTGGCTCCTGTGTTACATTGGCATACTCTTGTTCGGTATTATGGATTTTACTTTCTCTCTCTTTTTTTTTTTTAACACTTCCTTGTTTTCTGGCAGTACTGGATTCTCCAGAATAATCTTGCATAGTTTTTGCACCATCTGGCCCTCAAATCAAATATTTCTCCAAGCAGCCCTGGGTCCTTTTACTGGAAAATACTATCAGAAACAAATATCTGAGTGCCAGATGTGTCATTGCTTCTAGGTCCTCTCAGCTGACAGAACAAGGAAATATATTTGTATATACTAACCAAAATTTAAGATTGTACTGATGTCTCTAATCATTACCAATTATAAGGATGATTCTAACCTCCTCCCATTGCTAATTTGTAAACTCCTATACTCTAACAGAGAAATGTGACTCCCACTATATAGCACCAATCATTTGCTTTATTGTTCAGTTCCAATACACATGTATAGAAGTTTCAGAATTATTAGCCCATCCCCTCATGGGAAACAACTTTATCAAGTAAAATACATGTTTATGTGCAGTTCCTTTTGCTGTTGGTCTTACAGACTTCACTTACTTTCAAAGGTACTAAGGTCAGTACTTCCCCTCACACCCAATTTAGTAAAGTTATTTCACTCATTTACAATACAGTTAAATTATGTTGTCACAGTGTACAATTCTTCCTGGAAACCACCAACCTCCTAATTTTTTAAAATTAAATTTGTATATATTAAAGTTCACTTTTGTAATATAAAATTCTATGTACTGGAAAATGTGTGGTATCATGTATCCACCATTGCAGTCTCATACCAAATAGCTTCACCACCCTAAAATTATCTTTTGTGACTGATGCTTCCCTATCAAACCCCTAGAAAACCACTAACACTTTACTGTTGCTCTAGTTTTTGCCTTTCTTAAAATGGCATATAACTAGACTTGTATGGTATGTATCCTTTTCAGATGAACTGCTTTAACTTAGAAATATACAGTTAAGGCCAGGCATGGTGGCTCACACCTGTAATCCCAGCACTTTGGGAGTCTGAGGTGGGTGGATCACTTGAGGTTAGGAGTTTGCGACCAGCCTGGCCAACATGATGAAACCCCATGTCTACTAAAAATGCAGTCATGGTGACACACATCTGTAGTCCTAGCAACTTGGGAGGCTGAGGCACAAGAATCACTTAAACAAGGGAGGCGGAGGTTGCAGTGAGCCGAGATCGTGCCACTGCACTCTAGCCTGGGTGATAGAGCAAGACTTTGTCTTGAAAAGAAAGAAGAAAGAAAGAAAAGAAGGAGGGAAGGAAGGAAGGAAGGAGAGAGGGAGGGAGGGAGGGGAAAAGAAAAGAGAAGAAAAAAAGAAAAACAAATAAAAGAAAAGAATGAGTTAAGATTCATCCATGTCTTTTTTGTGGCATGGAAGTTTGTTTCTTCTTAGTGCTGAATAATACTCTCTTATATGCATATGTCACAATTTGTTTTTTTCATTCATCTATTTAAGGACATCTTGGTTTTTTCTAGTTTCAGGTGATTATTAATAAAGCTACTACCAATATTCAGTTGCAGATTTTACGTGTACACACTCAGCCTCCTGCTTTTAAATATTTAAATGATTTAAAATTATCATTTAAACATTCCTTCCAGCTTATGGCTCCACTTACTTCTACTCCAGGTAAAGAGACCATGGTTTTGACTCTCTGGATTAACACACGCCAACAAAAATAAATATTGATAAGTAAGTAGCAAAATGTAATATGTCATCTGTTGACAAGAAGTCAGGTGCTTACACTCAACAGGGCTTCTCTCTGAGGAAAGAGCATGTAATACCTTTCCGCTATACTGGATTCAGATTCTAGTGCCACTGCCAGCTAACTGTTTACCACTTGCTTAGTCACAACTTTTCTAGGCCTCAGTATCTTCACCCGTGAAACAGTTTACAGTAGATGTTTTTTATATTTCTTCTGCCAATATTATCCATTTCAATATTTTAAGTTGGAGAAGTAGTTAAATCAGAGTACATTTCAAGTAATAAAGAAAGTCATGATTAAAAAGAGTAGAAATATAGATGTTCTTGAAGACACAACAGTAGATTTTAATTGATGCTGATGGCACACTCTTTAAATAAGGGAAGCGTGTATGCCTGCCTCATAGGTAAGAAAGTGTAGTGATGACAATACCTACATTTGTGAGGTAAGCATCTGGAAATAGAACCTGCTCATTAAATTGGTGTCAGGCTAAAAGCAGATAGAAGTGTTGATGGACAGTATTTGGTTAGAAAAGAAAAACGATTTTTTGAGTCATCCCCTAACCCCCTTTTCTGAATGGACAGCTGCAGGAAGAGAGGGAATATATGGAAGTGGAAAAGGCCATCCGGTGCAGGAGGTGACGTCTTAGCACATCAGTCCTGGGTACTGAGAAGCCACAATAGCACCAGTTGCAAAATGAAGCATCCTTACTCTCACAGCACAGGACTGTGAGCATCCTCACTCTCACAGCACAGGACAAAGAGGCAGCGAAATCTACCAGAATACAGTCTCCATACTAGATGTGTTATGGATGGCTAGGGCCACTTATGGATATTTCTAGGACTGTAGCCTATTACATCAAAGTCAACTAAGTGAGTGAAAATGATAGGGATCTAGAAGTTTGATTCACAACAACATGGGCAGGAAGAGAAAGATTTTCAGTCCAACATTGGTACTGGAAAAGCTGTGGTAAAAGGTAATCCAGAAAAAAAAAATTAAAATTAGCAAATCAGTTCCGTTTAGAGTGGCAACACAAGCACTCTCAAACTTAAAATTCAGAACACTTAGAGTGCATGAGACACTTGAAGAACTGATACTTTTCTCTTATTTCTCACAAATAATAAATACTACCCCAGAGAAAGCAAAAGCAGCAACTTTAGAAGCTTGTGAGCCCAAGCATAAGAACTAGCAGCTGTGTCCCAGCATGGTCTTTGGCTGGGGAGGCCTTGCTGTGGGTATAGACCTGGAATCATGTTATGGCACAGAAGTTTTTTAAGTATGTGTGGCGTGATGGTTTTTCCTCTTCTCATAGTACTACTTGATTTTCTTTATTTCCCTCTACCCCAATAAAAAAAAAGAAATAAACAAGACTTAATCAGTCACTCTGAACTTTTCTTTCTACTAGAAATGTAGGGAAATTTCAGGGAAGTCCTCATCAGCTGTAATGCTAGAGACCTACCCTCTCACAATCAGGAACAAGAGGAACCAGCGATTGCAACGGGAATATCAAAAAGTTACTGTAGGAGTTTAACAGTGGAAAGTCCCTGCCTCTCCTAAGAATAGTCTCAACCTAAATCTATCTCCTCTACCCTCAGGAACTATAGACCAATCCAGAAATTAAATGGGAAGACAGGCCATGCCATTTAAAACTGGATAAATATGATGTCCTGGTGTTTTTAGGGTTAACATATGATCTACCAAAATTGAGTTTGGGTAAAATAAGCTTGTCCTAACAGGAGCATTATTCTGGCACTAAAAACTCCCGAAGAGATTATAAAGTAATACCTAGGAAGCAGCTATGTGATGTGTCCTGTACTAGATTTGGTGATAGTGAAAAGATAACTCTCTTTTCATCTTGTAGCACACTACGGCCAGCATTAAGAGATGTATAGTCACATCAGACATGTCTAATGTATAATGCCTAATCACATATGGAGACAAGAAAAGAAAATAATCCCTAAAAACATCCATGTCCTAGAAAAACACCCATGAGCTAAGCCTAGTATTCTTGCACTTTGTGGTTTCTTTAGCATCTGAGCAGAAGAAGAGGTTAATGTGAAAACTGAAGTCAATCCCTACATGCCTGGCTTGTGGGATATGCCCAAGGGGAGCAGCATACCATCATGTTAAATGACTCAAGGGCATTTCTGGAACAATCTAGGAGGATTGCTTTTTGTAGGATGATTAAAGACCTAAGGGATCATCTTGAGGAACTGTTGGTTAATAGGCTTATTACTGAATCATAGCCCATATGCTTCTCCAATTGCGATAGTGAGAAAGGAGACTAGAAAAAATGGAAAGTATGTGCATTATTATACCGTAATTGTTGAATTAGAAGTGATCGATAAGCTGTTTGTAAAAACACCTAGAATTCACCTTGCTGGATTTGCAGAATGGCTATTGCCAGATAGCAGTTACAGCTGATGAAGATAAAGATAAGTGAGCTTTGTTTATCTGACCAGCAAGATTTCATCTACTTGAGATGGTGCTTCAGGGTCTCTCAGGAGGCCCTCCTGTCAACCCACAGTAGGAAAGGTTGTTTGTGACAGAAGCTAGTTCAAGGATACCTCCCCTTCATCTAGAACCCCTACAGTTTCTTGAGGGGATAGGCGAATTGCTTCTCACCTGTGTGTTAATAAAGGCTCTGGCACTCAAGTAACAGATGATGTCCATGTCCCACCCATGTCTTCCCAGTGCTCACCTCTAAGCTGAGGGCTGGTTGCTATGAATAAACACAGCTTTCTACTGGATGTTTTTGTTTTGTTTTGCTTTGTTTTTGGCTTGCTATTAAGACAAGACAAAAGTGATAGGAGTTACTGTCCCTAGAGGCAGACTTCAATGGATAACGAATCCTCACAATTTCCTTGAGCTAATTCTAAGCTATGGTGTAGCCAGACACCCGAGTTCTTCAATAGCAGTGAGCTCCAGTTACTCACAGTCAGAGCTTGCTTGATAACTTGCCGTCTATTGGCTTTTTGTTTTGTTTCTTGTTTTTTTGTTTAGTTTTGTTTTGGCCTTTCTTGCCTTACTCTTATGGACCATCTCTTCCCCAAAATGCATATGTGGAAACTCTATCCTCCAATGTGATGGCATTAGGAAGTGAGGCTTTGGGGAATTAATTAGGATTAGTTGAGATCATGAGGAAAAAGCCCTCAGGGATGGTATTATTACCCTTATACGAGTCCGAAGTTGCTTCTCTCTGCTCTCCACCATGTGAGGATACAATGAGAAATCAGTAGTCTGCAAACCTGGAAAAGGACCATTACCAGAGCCTGACCATGCTGCCATTTTGATCTTAGATTTCTAGCCTATAAATATGTAAAAAATAAATTTATATTGTTTATAAACTACTCAATCTGTAGTATTTTTTTATAGCAGCCTGAGATGAGTAAGACACTTTCCTACACCTCTACTAGAATCGCCTCCCTCCTTGCTCTACCTGGTATTGTAGTCATCTTTTTTTCTAATTGTGGGAAAAGAGAGAATAGGAGCTCAAATCTATAGCCTCTGGATCCATTAAAAACTTGCTACTCAAAGTTTGGTTCTCAACATCACCTGAGAAATTGTTAGAAAAGCAGAATCTCAGGCCAGTCATGGTGGCCTAAGCCTGTAATCCCAGCACTTTGGGAGGCCAAGGTGGGTGGATCACCTGAGGTCAGGAATTTGAAACCAGCCTGGGCAACATGGTGAAACCCCTTCTCTACTAAAAATACAAAAATTACCCAGTTGTGGTAGCACACACCTATAATCTCAGCTACTTATAAGGCTGAGACAAGAAAATTGCTTGAACCCAGGAGGTGGAGATTGCAGTGAGCCAAGATTGTGCACTGCACTCTAGCCTGGCTGACAGAGCAAGACTCTGTCTCAAAAAAGAAAAAACAAGAGTAAAAAAAAAGAAAGAAAGAAAGAAAAGCAGAATCTCAGACCCCATCCAGACATACTGAATAGGAACCTGCATTGTTTAAAGCCAGATCACCAGGTGATTCACATGCACATTACAAGTTAAGTGTTACTGTCCTCAGACACAGACCTGTGGTCTTTTGGAGAAGGAAGTTTTATTTCTACTAACGAATCTCAGCAGCTTTGGCTGTCTGCATGATTGTGCAGCGTATACTCTCATGTGAGTCAACCCAAAGAGAAGCCCCAGAGTTTCCCTTTATTGACATCTGAGAGTAACTGAAATTTTACCAGTTGCCAGCAGATATAATGTGCTGTCAACGCCTTCCAGCCAAAGACCATCAGGAACAAATAAAACAAGTTGGGCTTTTCATTCATTGCCTCAAGAGAGAATGTACATCATGGGGACTCCTGGATATCTCAGTAAAAGACTTAAAGGACTTGGGCTATGGTTGAGAAATCTTGAGGAGGGCCTAATGAAGTAGGGCTTTCCTATGCATTGGGTGTTAATACAAAACAGGGATTATTTTATAATAACGTATCTCAATGAATCTTATTTATAGAAAGGGCAGACTAAGATGAGGCTAAAACCATAATTGGAAAACACACACACACATGCACAGTTGTCATTCATATTAGTCAAAGAGAGATATTTAGCATTTTGTGGCTTAGACAATGTTCATGCTTTGTTTCCAGACGCAATTTTCGAACAGTCTTTGTTTTGATCAATTATGGTCACAGAGTGGTCTTATCATATGTGAGGTTCTATGAAATTGTTTCTGTTCACAAGAGAACATAAGTCCTAGATGTGAGTGACAAACCGGCTAGTAACACTACTAAGAGCTTGCTGAAGACAATCTTATCTATAGCACAAAAAAAGTCTAAGGTTAAAAAAATACCTATGTTGATTATTGGACATTCCTGAGCTTCAGCCAAGCAAGTAGAATATTCAGCTAGATCAGAGAAGAGATTTTGAAACTTAGCTACTGCAAAAAAAAAGCGGGGAGAAGGGGGTCCTGTGACTGGATTATAAAAATCTAAAATCATTCCAATTCACGGTTAAAACTTCATAAATGGAAGTTTCAATCAAACTTGATGGGTTGTATTCAGGATAGTGCAGGCAAAACTAAAGGGCCACTTGAAGTCAATATATGGCACTCCTGCTGTAAACCCGCTCCTCCACTAGGAATTATACTACCATATGCACCCAAATTTTTGTTCAGTGTTCTGAACATTAATATCCCATATATCTCTGCTCATATATTGGTGAAAATAATTGATATCTGAGTATGAATGTGTGACAGCTAATCTCAGGAAGGAGAAAAGGACACATTCCAATGGCAATGCTTTAGTACTTAGTAATTACAAACAAACACGTTAAAGCTTAGCTGAGAAATCTGATGATGGTAGAGGTTAGAGGAAGAACCAAATGTTATTGTCAAATTTTGGTATCTCTGTAAGCCAAGTAGGTGCAAAGCTATCTGTTATCTGAGGTCGTTTCAGCTATACAGGGGTTGAGACCTAGGATTCACCGTACTGGGCCTCAACCCACGCACAGTAGCTTTTGAACTTGATACCCTGCTTCATCAGCTTCTAAAGTAGCCTGAGGACCCAAAACAATCAGTCCTTGCTTCCTAAATTGAAAAGTATTAAATACCCTCTTTGTAACCAGGAACCACATTTTTAAGAAGATGGTGGCCTGAAACCAGGCCTGTTTGTCGATTCCCTATTAATGTCCCTGGTACAACTTAGAATAAAAAAGTCAGGAAAATCTGGGGGAAGTAATATCACATAAAAATAGAATATATTCTAATTCACATATACATTTTCAGAAGAGAGGGAATTAGTTTAGATGGTGGCATCGGTTTTGTCTACCTTTCCTGTCAATAAGTATAAACTACAGAGTAAGGGTGAAAAACAGAAGACTGGAATCTGCTTTTTACTCTATGGGTTTCAGGTTCTTTATGCCACAGGTTATCACCCTTAATTTGAGTCTGGAGATTAAAAATACATCATGTTTGTACAACATCACTTCTAAATTCAAGCCAATGACTTCCTTTAATATTTAACACGAGAACAGTGACATGTTCTACAGAAAAAATAAACATTTGTGTTGGACTTGCTGCAAAATGATATCATTTAGTCATTTAGCAAAAAAATTTTACTGTGTGGCTACTATGTACCACATAGTATTTAGTCGTTATCTAAAGACACAAATAATATCCTGACTCCCATAGAGCTTGTACATAGTGAGGAGGGAAAGACAATAAACAAATAAATATGATTTTAAAAAGCAGATAGTAAAAGTGCTAGGCCTATAATCCCAGCACTTTGGGAGACCATGGTGGGCAGATCACTTTAGCCCAGGAGTGCAAGACCAGCCTGGGCAACATGGTAGAACACCATCTTTACAAAAATACAAAACTTAGCTGGGCACGGTGGCATGCGCCTGTAGTCTCAGCTACTCAATAGGATGAGATGGGAGGATTACCTGAGTCTGGGGAGGTGGAGGATGCAGAGATCCATGATTGGGCCTCTGCACTCTAGCCTAGACAACAGAATGAGACCTGGACTCAAAAAAGTACACTTAAAAAAAAGAAAAGAAAATTCTATGAATAACATGAAACAGAGTAGTGGAATAGCGGGATAGAGAAATCCGGAGAAAGGGCCTGCCTTAGGTCCTTAGTAGGGAAGGCCCCTCTGAGGGCAAGACATTAAACCTGACACCTGAATGAAGAGAAGGAGCCAGTCATGTACAGATTTGAGGCAAGAGTATTTGAGACAGAAAGAGCAGATAGTGCAAAGGCCCTGAATATGGAACAATACTGGAGTTTTCTAGTAAAAGAAAGAAGTCCAATATGGCAGGAATTTAAAGAACCAGGAAGAGAATGGCACAAAAATAGAAAAGAGGGTAGAGAGAAGAGGTCTACGATTAGTGAACTTGTCACGTTTGACATGCCTAATATAGTCGGCAGTTGGATATCTGAGCTTGGGACTTGAGCGAAAAAGTTCAAGAGATATAAATTTGGCGATCAACAGCTATATTATTGCTCTGCTATTTAATCCTGAATTCCATTTAGGATGTATCTTCAGTATATAAATTCCATAGAAGCCAGGTATAACAACTCTTAGATAAAGATAGATTAAAATAATGGGAAACTATAATTTCATCTGATATCTTTGGAATAGGTAAAAATTTCAAATTTTACTCCCCACCCCTTACTGAAAACCAAAAACAAATATACAGTATCAAGATTTTCATCAGCAACAACCCAGAACTCAAATATGCAGGTGAGGTGTTTCACAGGTCCTAGCCAGCCTTTCCACACTGCAAGGACTTTGAAATGTTCCGCAGGTAAAATTAAGAAAGCATGATCCCAACAGGGTGAAAAAAGTCCTGAGTAGCATCTGCTCACTGATATCCAGGTTGAGTGAAAAGTGGCTCACAAAAGGAGAAGACATGTGTTTGTAGCATGCAGTAGAAATGAGAAAAAGGAAAAGAGTAAAAAGGAAGGGACTCAAATATTACAAGGCAGGGAACTAAAATACACTCCTGCACTGAAAGAGAGATTAACCAAATATAATACAAACTTTGCAAGAGAAAATATTGTTGAGTAAAGGCTGAAACAAATGGCATTTAAAGTGATAGAAAGATTATAGGAGTCTTCCTATTGAGGACTTTGCTTATGTTATCTCATTAATGTTTCATTGTTTCTCTTTTTGGTGTTTATTTTAGCTGGGTCTTGGTCTTCCCGGACTGATATTTTAATGGTCCTTCTTTCTTTGTGTACTTTTTTTTTTTTCCGAGACACAGTCTCACTCTGTTGCCCAGGCTGGAGAGCAGTGGAGCAATCTCAGCTCACTGCAACCCCCACCTCCTGGGCTCAAGCAATTCTCCTGCCTCAGCCTCCTGAGTAGCTGGGATTACAGTCATGTGCCACCACATCCAGCTAATTTGTGTATTTTTAGTAGAGACAGGATTTCACCATGTTGCCCAGACTGGTCTTGAACGCCTGACCTCAGCTGATCCACCCCACCTCGGCCTCCCAAAGTGCTGGGATTACAGGCCTGAGTCACCACGCCCAGGCCCTTAGTGTGCTTTTTATCTCCTTTTTAAATAATATTTTTTTCTTAAAAAATTTTAGAGTACATTTATGTAATGTATATTACTTTTTCAGATGTTATATGTAAACAAGAAACTTTAAGCAAATAGTTAAACTAAGTATGTAGCAGTGTATGTTCTGTACATATTACCATGTGCATAGATACATTTATTTCACTTAAAACATTTTTCAGTGAATTATAGAGACTGTAAAGTGCCTATAAGGAATAGATACAGATTTCTTAATATTTGGCCAAAAAAATTCATTTTAAGGACAAAATTTAAAGAAATAATTGGAAATATACATAGAATTTTATGTAAAGATACTCAAATGGGAGTTCCAGTTTTAAGAAGGTGGCATAGGAGCAACCTTTACTCCCTACCTCCCTACTGAAAACCAAAAACAAGCATATAGTATGGAGATTGTCATCAGCAGCAGTCCAGAACTCACATAAGCAGATGAGACAGACCCCAGGGCCACAGACCCAGGGGAAGGAACTCCGTGTAGATGGTAGGAGAATCAGACTGACATGTCTGGGAGGCCCCTCCCTACTTCCTCTGCCAAGCAACAAGCATGTGGAGTATCTTTCCCAACTTATAGATTCTACACTGGAAAAGGTGAGACTGAGCTGGTCATCCAGCTTTCTCACCTTCTTGGGTTCCCTGGCAGGAGGCGTGTTGCCGTAACCCATGGAAAGCACTGTGACTGCCTGAAGGGAGATGTATCCCCAAGGACAGGCAGAGAGAAAGGGTGTAGGTAGGGATAACATCCCCAGCCCCAGAAACTCTGCTCTATAAGTTGGCCAAAGGAAATGCTAAATCAGAGTGGCTGCTTAGCACCACCACAATATTGACTATTTATCCAAGAAGTTTAGTTTTAAGAAAAAAAAAAAGAAACTTAAAGAAATGATCAGAAATATACATCGAATTTTATGTAAAGAATTCAATACGGGAATTGCAGTTTTTAAAATGTGGCATAGAAGCATGTTTCACTCCCCATCCCCTACCGAAAACCAAAAACAAATAAATAGTATCAAGATTTTCATCAGCAACAACTCAGACCTCAAATATACAGATGAGGTGTTTCATAGGTTCTAGTCAGCCTTTCCATACTGCTAGGATAATCTCTTTGTGACCTCCTTCATTCACTATTCATGATTAGCTCTCTAATTATTTATTAGCACCAAGGTAAACCTGGGCTTATGGTACCACCTAGGGCAGAAAAAAAGCAGTGACCTAGCAGTAAATATTTGCTAAATAAATTTATCAATAAAAATCAAAACAAGCCAGACAAAGAAAACTAGAATAACAAGTAATTTTTGAATCCAAAATTATAAACATATACCCACAAGAAATACCAGCAAACAGGGAGCCATGACCTCCTAAAAAGAATAAAGCAAATAACCAGTGACTAACTCCAATGAGAAGGTAATTTGTGAGCTCTCTTCCCAAAAAGTCAAAATAACAGTTTCAAGAAAACTCAGTGATCTCCAAAATAGTGGAGAAAAGCAAATCAGAAATTTATCAGAGAAATTTAACAAAGAGATTGAAATAATAATAAAAAATCAAACAGAAACTTGGAACTGAGAAACACATTTTCTAAACTGAAGAACTCTTTAGAGGCTCTCAACAGCAGAATGGACCAAGCAAAGGGAAAAAAAGAATCACTGAGTTTGAATACCATCTATTTGAAAATATAATCAGAGGAGAAAAAAGAAAAAAACAAAAGGAATGAAGACCAGCTATAAGATAGAAAATTACCTTAAATGTCCAAATATAAGAATTTTTAGTGTTCAAAAGAAAACTGAGCAAGCGTAACAGGTAGAAAGCTTATTCAGAGAAATGACAACAGAAAACTTTCTAAAATTTGAGATAGATAGAAATATCTGGCTACAGGAAGGTCTGAGAATATCACATTGAATGAACCCAAATAAGACTTCCACAAGGCATAGAATAACAAAACTCTCAAAGTTAAGGAAAAAAAGATGATCTTAAAAGTAGAAATATAAATGAAGAAAATAACATATAATGGAGCTCCAATTCATCTAGGGAAAGATTCTTCAACAGAAACTGTACAGGTCAGGAGAAAGTGGAATGACATTTTCAAAGTACTCAAATAAAATAACTGCTATCCTGTACTCAGAATTCTATTTTTCAGATATGAAGGAGAAATAAATCTTTTCCAGACAAGAAAAGCTGAAAGAATTCAACACTATCAGACCTGTCTTCCAAAAGAAGTTCTTGAATCTAAGAAGAAGAAGAAGGAAAAAAAAACAAAACTAATATACCAAAAAAAAAAAAAAACAAAAGAGAAAAGAAAAAACTTGTCAAGGTATAACACCTGTTGGTAAAATTAAGTACATGAACAAACCCAGAATACTCTATTACTACAATTGTGATGTGCCTTCCATTCATAACTCTAAGCACAAAAGATAAATATATCAAAAACAATAATAGCTACAGAAATCTGTTAAAAGATAGGCAATATAAAAATGAGTAATTTGAGACAATGAAAAGTCAAAATAAGGGAAATAAAGATTATTATTATTTTTTTGTTTGTTGTCTTTATTTATTTTGTTTGTGATTTAAGATAAGCTGTTACTTTTAAAATAACTTGTGGTAAGATGTTTTTGTGTAAGCCTCATAGTAACCACAGCAAAAACAAAACAAAACAAAAAAACTGTAACTGAATCATGAAAAATAAAACATGACAAATTAAAACCTACTACGTGATATGGTTTGAATGTGGCCCCACCCAAATCTCATTTTGAATTGTAGGTACCATAATTTCCACATATTGTAGGAAGGACCCAGTGGGAGATAATTGAATCATGGGGACAGTTTCCCCCATACTGTTCTTGTGGTAGTGAATAAGCCTCACAAAATCTGATCGTTTTATAAGGGATTTCCCCTTTTGCTTGTTTCTCGTTCTTTCTTGCCTGCTGCCATGTAAATTGTGCCTTTTGTGTTTCACCATGATTGTGATGCCTCCTTAGCCGTGTGGAACTGTGAGTCCATTAAACTTCTCTTTCTTTATAAATTCCCCAGTCTCGGGTATGTCTGTATTAGCAGCTTGAGAACCAGTTAATACAGTACCAGAGAAAACCACTTAACAACAAAGGGAGACAGTAAGAAAGGAAGAAAGAAAAGAGTCACAAGGCAACGATAAAACAGGCAACAAGATGACAGCAGTAAGTACTTACTCATCAATAATAACACTGAATATGAATGATCTCAATTCTCCAATTAAAATACATAAAATAGGTGAATAGATAAATAAATGAGACAACAATATTCAAGATACCCATTTAACCTATAAAGACAGATACAGAATGAAAATGAAGAGGCAGAAAAAGATATTCCATGGAATTGAAAACTAAAAAAAAGCAAGAGTAGCTATACTTATATCAGACATAATCAACAACAAATCTAAGACTGCAAAAAGAAGCAAAGAAAGTCAACATATAATCATAAAGGAGTCAATTCAGCAACAAGATATAACAATTATATATATCTATGCACCCAACATTGGTGCTTACAAGTATATAAATCAAATGTTAGTAAATTTAAAGGGAGAAATGGATTGCCATACAATAATAGTAAGGGACTTTATACTCTATTCTCAGTAATGGACAGATCATCCAGACAGAAAAATCAACAACAACAACAATAAAACAGCAGAGTTAAACTACACACTAGATCTAATAGGCCTAACCGACATTTACAAAACATTTCACCCAACTGCTGCAGAATACACATTCATTCCATTTGTACATGGAACATTCTCCAGAATAAACCATGTCTTAGCCATGGTTTTTATAAAACAAAACTGAACAAAACAATTTAATTTTTCAAATTGGAAATCATTTCAAGTACTTTTGATAAACATGATGGAATAAAACTATAAAATAATAAGAGGAAATGTGAAAAAATTAACAAACACAAAAATTAAAAACATTCTTTTGAATGACTGATAGGCCATGAAGAAATTAGGGAGGAAATTCTAAAGTGTCTTGAAACAAATGAAAATGGAAATACAACATACCAAAATCTATGGAATCTGGCAAAAGCAGTACTAAGAATGAAGTTTATAGCAATAATTACCTATATCAAAAAAGTAGAAAAATTTTAATAAACAACCTAATGATGCACATCAAGGAACTAGAAAAACAAGAACAAACCAAAACAAAAATCAGTATAAGTAAAGAAATAACAATTAGAGCAGAAATAAATGAACAGTAAAACAAAATCGATGAAATAGTAAGTTGAGTTTTTTAAAGATAAACAGAATCAACAAAGCTTTAGCAAGACTAATTCATAAAAAAGAGAAAAGGAATAAGTAAAATCAGAAGCAAAAAGGAGACATAATAACTGAGACCTCAAAAATAAAAAGAATTATCAGATGCTATTGTGAAAACTATATGCCAACAAATTGGAAAACTTAGAAAAAATGGATAAATTTCTGGACACATGCAGCCTACCAAGATTGAACCATGAAGAAACAGAAAACCTCAATAAGCCAACACTGGGCACAAGATTGAATCCATAATAAAAAGTATTTCATCAAACTCCATGACCTGATGGCTTCACTACTGAATTCTACCAAACATTTAAACGAGAATGAATACCAATCCCACTCAAACTTCCAAACTAATTATACAGGACCAGCATTACCCTGAAACCAAAACCAGACAAGGATACAACAAAAAAAGAAAACTACCGAGCAATACATCTAATGAACATAGGTGCAAAAATCCTCAACAAAATATTAGCAAACTGAATTTGACAACACATTAGAAAGATCATTCAACGTGATCAAGTGAGATTCATCCCAGGGATGTAAGAATGATTCAACATACACCAGTCAGTAAACAGGATACATCACATTAATAGGACCAAGAACAAAAACCACATGATTATTTCAATTGATGCTGAAAAAGTACTTGATAAAATTCAGCATCTCTTTATAAATAAAAACTTCCATCAAAATGGATGTAGAGGGAACATACCTCAAAATAATACAGGTCATGCATGACAAACTCACAGCTAACATCGAATAAATGGGGAAAAAAAATGAAGGCCTTTTCTCTAAGGACTAAAACAAGAAAAGGATGCTAATTTTATTCAACATAACACTGAAAGTCCTGGCCAAAGTAATTAGGCAGGAGAAAGAAAGAAAGGGCATTCAGACTGGAAAGAAAAAAGTCAAATTAACCTTGTTAGAAAATCGTATGATTTTATACCTAGAAAAAAACTAGACTTCACCAACTGTCTGTTAGAACTGATAAACTCAGTAAAGTTGCAGGGTACAAAATCAGCATACAACTTCACTAGCATTTATATATGCCAACAGTGAACAATCTGAAAAAGAAATCCTATTTACAATGGCTACAAAAAATGTAAATAGCTAGGAATCAATCTAACCAGAGAAGTGGAAGATCTATATAAGAAAAACTATAAAACTCTAATAAAAAAAATTGAAGAGAACACAAAAAAAGTGGATAGATATTCCATGCATATGAACTGGAAGAATTAATGTTGTTAAAATGACAGCACTATCCAAAATAACTTAGATTCAACACAATCTATATCAAAATGCCAATGACATTCTTCACATAAATAGGAAAAAATTATCAAATTTTTATGGAACCACACACAAAAAAACAAATAGTTAAAACAATTCTGAGCAAAAATAAAAAAGCTGGAGATGTCACAGATACTTTAAAATTTACTACAAATCTATCAAAGCGAATGATACCGGCATAAAAATCGACACATAGACCAATGAAACAGAATAGAGAACACCAATGTAAATCCATGCATTTAAATCAAACTCATTTTCTTTTCTCTTTTTTTAACTTTAAACAAATTTTTATTACACAAAGGTTGTCACATAATTGGATATTTCTCTACTTTGTACACAATTATTCTCACTGTCCACAGAAAGGCTGCTTAACTTCTCATCTGGCAGTGGCAAACACTAAAATCCTGATTTTAACAGAATAGTAGTAAAAATGCCTCAGTGATTTAAGTTGAAAGTAGTGCATTGGTACATGACTCTTGTACCCAGTATCAGGAATGTACAAATGTCTTTTTATTCAAAAAAATCAAAATAAATTATCTGTAGGCATGGACAATGACAGCAATAAACCATTATGTCGTTTGTCAACTGAAACCAGTAACTGATGGTCATAGTGATGTCTTAAACATCAGCTAGCCTTTCCTTCATTTTCTCCAACTGACTTCTCTGAAGTTATTGGTGAGGAACACTGCCTTGGGCTTCCTGTCATAGTTCATTAATAAAGGTAAAGCATTATTCTAGGAGTTAGAACATACCACCTCCCATTCCACCCATTGCACCCATTCCACGGTCCTTCTCTTCTTTAGGAATTTCTGTAACTACAACTTCTGCTATAGTTAACAGAGAGGCCACCAGCAGCATCCAATAGAGTAGTTCTCACAACCTTTGTTGAGTCAATAATTCCTTCTCCACCATATTCACAAAATCTTCAGCTATAGCATCATAACCCACTTTTGAGGAACTTTGCATAATTTTCTTAACTATCAAAGATCCTTCAACACCTGCATTCTGAGCAATGATCATTGCTGGAATTCTGCGTGTTCTTTAAATAATTTCTATACCAATTTTCTGATCTTCATTAGCTGGAGTCAATGAATCCAAGGCTGGAATACACCGAAATAGGGCACAACTCCCTCCCAAAACAATGCCTTCTTCAACAGCAGCTCTTGTAGCATTAAGTGCATCTGTAACTCTTTCTTTTCATTCACTTCAACATCACTTACTCCAACAACCTGAAGCACAGCTACTCCAGCTGAAAGTTTTGCCAGCTGTTCATTCGATTTTTCCTTTTCATATTCACTAGTTGTGACATCTAGCTGCTCAATGATTTCTTGAATACATTTTTCAATTTGAGCCTTGTCACTTTTTCCTTTTAAGAGCATGGCATCATCTTTGGTCACAGTGACCTCTCCAAGTTTTCCCAAGTCATGAGGCTAAACGTCTTCAAGATTTAGGGTCAATCCCAATTCTCCAAACACTGCGTCACCAGTAGCAACAGCAGTATCTTTAAGCTGGTTCTTTGTATTGTCACCAAACCCTGGAGTTTTGGTCTTCACAACCTGAAGACCAAACTTTAGCCTATTCAAGACGAGTGTACTTAGAGCTTCTTCATCAACGACTTCAGTGATTCTGACCAAAGGCTTACAGTGAGCACTGGCAATTTCAAGAGCAGGTACAACAGACTGGACACTAGAAATTTTCTTTTCACTCAGCAGAACATAGGCATCCTGGAATTCACATTTCTGACCTTTCCATGTATTAATAAAGTATGGAGAAATACAGCCTCGATCAAACTTCATACCCTATACTTTCTAATTCATCATTCAGTGTTTTTCCGTACTTTACTGTGCTGACACCCTTTCTTCCAACCTTTTCCATTGCATCAGAGATGGTATTCCCAATTTCTTTGTCTCCATTTGCAGAAATTGTAGCAACCTGCGCAGTTTCTTCAGGGGTAGTCACAGGTTTAGACTGCTTTTTAAGTTCAGCAATTACAGCATTAGCAGCTAACATCACACCTCTCCTGATTTCCACCGGATTCGCACCTTTATTAATCTTCTCGAAGCCTTCCTTGGCAATAGAGCGTGCCAGCACAGTGGCCGTGGTAGTGCCATCCCCAGCCTCTTCATTGCGTTATTGGCAATATCTTGAACAAGTTTAGCTCCACTCGTTTTATATTTATCCTGTAAGTCAATTGGCTTTGCAACAGTTACACTGTCTTTTGTTCCTCTGGGACTTCCCCAGCTTTGCTCAATAATCACTGTTCTCTTTGGCCCCATTGTAACAGCTATGGCGTTGGCTAAAAGGTCTACACCTTGAAGCATTAAGGTTCGGGCATCTGCACCAAATTTTACAACTTTGGCATAAGCCCGAGTGACATGAGAAGCCAGAACCCTGGACACTGGTCTCATTTGGCGAAAGACTGCGGGTAACCGAAGCGTTTCTGCAGGGCAGGAGCGGGGCGTGCGCGGAAAGACAGGTCGTCAGCGGCGAGTGAGGGCAGCAAACTCACTTTCAACAAATGCACCAAGAACATACAATGGGTAAAAGAGCAGTCTTTTTTGATTAAACAGCGTTGGGAAAACTATATAACTCAATGCAGAAGTGGGAAACTAGATCCCTGTCTCTCACCACACACAAAAATCAAATCAAAATAAATTAAAGCCTTAAATCTAAGACATTAAACTACTAGAAGAAAACATTGGGTAAGTGTTTCATTGATCTGGGCAATTTTTTTTTTTGTATAAAACCCAAAAAGCACAGACACCATAAGCGAAAATAGGCAAATGGCACTACATGGAGCTAAAAAGCGTCTGTATAGCAAGGGAAACAATTAACAAAATGAAAAGATAACCTACAGAATGCGAGAAAATGTTTGCAAACTGTTCATCTAAGAATAAATTTAATAACCAGAATACAGAAGAAGCTTAAGCAATTCAATAGCAGAAAAAAATATAATCTGATTTAAAAATCAGCAAGAGATCTGAATAGACATTTCTTGGAAGAAGACAAATGGCAAACAGATTATAAAAATAATATTCAACATCACTAATCATCAGATAAATGCTAATTAAAACCACAATGAGATATCAACTCATCCCAGTTAAAATGGCTTGTATCAAAACACAGATAATAACAGATTCTGGCAAAGATCTGTTATTATCTGTGTAGAGAACGGGGAACCCGTGTATGCTGTTGATGGGAATATAAATTTGTACAGCTACTATGGAGAACAGTATTCGGTTCCTCCAAAAACTACAAATAGAACTACTATATGATCCAGAAAATCCACTGCTGGGTGTATACCCAAAAAGAAAGAAAATAATATATTTAAGAGATATCTGCACACTCTTATTTACTGCAGCACTCTTCACAGTAGTCAAAATAGGGAATCAACCTAAATGTCTATCCAAAAAAATTATATATACACAATAGAATATTATTCATCCATTAAAAAGCAATGAATTCCTGTCATTTGCAATAACATGGATGCAACTGGAGATCAGTGTGTTAAGAAAAATAAGCCAAGCACAGAAAAAATGATTATCACATGATCTTACTGGTCTGTGGAAGCTAAAAAGTGTATCTCATGAAGATAGCGAGTAAATTGATGAAAACCAGAGGCCAGGAAAGGTAGAAAAAGGAGAGATGAAGAGAAAGAAAATAATAAAATGATTTTATTATCACTAAACTATAAAGATGATAAAATTTATGTGTATATTTTAACTCAAAAAATATTAAAACGATTAATATCACATTATTTATTTATTCAACTAAACTCTGCAAGATTTTTCTTTTTTGCCTAACTTTTAAATGCTATTTTAAGCTGGAATCATGGAATAGAAAAAGTCTCTATCCTCAGTAACATTGTATTCTTATCTAATTAGATTAAATAAAACAGAGGAAACAGCCTTAATCTCCTATAAGGTATAACGGTTAGATACATTATATGCATGTGATGAAATGCTAAGTAGCTATTGTACATAAAATTTACCTACATATATTAACTTGGAAAGGTCACCAAGATTTACTATGTAGGATCTGTATTGCTCTCCAGTGTGTAGTATATGGCTCCCCAAAAGACAGTAACTGGCATTCAATTGAATATTTTATAATGCTAATATTTGTCCTATTATCTTTGGGTGATTACAGTATAGTAATTTATTTTCTTAGTTATAGGTTCCATATTTTAAATTGTTTACCATTACCATGTATTATGTCTATGGCCAATAAATGTGTGTTAGTAAATGTTGACAATGTCGCTAATACTAGATACTACTATTCATATTTTAATACCTAAGACTTATTTCAGGTATAAATAAAAAGTCTAATATTAACCTAGAAAAGCAATAATTTTGGAGATAATGAATTGGAAAGAATTTCACTGAAGCACAGATACCCTTTTTACTAGGCTTTCTTTCTTTGTGGCTTACCAAGAATTATCCTTCAAAGATAAATGGTGTGTGTGTGTGTGTGAATATTTGTTCATATTCTCCCAATTAAAAGATTTTGTTCTATATCAAAAAGAAGATTTCAAAATATTTTCATTTTTTCACGTGGAACTGTTTTTAACCCTTTATTTTAAAAGGATAGGAAAAGAACAGAATAAAAATTTCTACCATCTCATATAGAATCAACTACATCATTTATTATAGTTTGATACTTAAAATATGGAGAAAATACAGACTTCAATATAATGGGGACAATAAGAATACTGTAATAATAATTTTAATAATAATTGATAATATGAATTGAGATATGAATATATTATAGGACTCATGCTTTATACATAACATACATTATTACCTCATTAATCCTTCACGAAATGGATTATGTAAAAACAGCTGTGTTCTCCCACTCCACAGATGAAAAAAGGATACAGTGGTTTCATCTATAGCTAGTGAGTAGAAGAGCTCGTATGCAAATCAAAGTCCATCATGCTCCAAAGCCGATCATTGTAATCTCTGCTTTTTTTTGCATACATGAGGTATTTCAGAGTTCACATTTTTGAGGTTGTTAATCTTTGATTGCTAAAAAATGATAAGACTCTTCCAGACAAGAAAGGGCCTGTGTCTCCCCTCCTGCCTGTTTACCTGAAGATGTTCTTCCCTACCCTTCTTGGCTTCTGGTTACCACCAATTTTCCCTCTTTCTTCCTGAGATCTCTTTTTAGCGCCCATAGACAAGTGAGAACATGTGATATTCATTTCTCTGTGCTTGGCTGATTTCCCTCAACATAATGGTCTCCAGTGCCACCCATTTTATAGAAGACTGTCACTATACATCCTGCCCACTTGGGTAGGTTCAGTATCTAGAAAACTTGTCAGCACAAGATCCAAGTATGTGTGGAGTTGGCATCCAGCACAATAAAAAGGAGAAGGCAAGACTAAGTAGGAGAACTAGGGAACAGGCAATCCTCTTGAACAAGGAGTCAAGGAGCCCAGTCACAGGCTCGAGGAAAGCAGGCAACATATATTTTGGTTTATTTATTCTCCAGCTGTTGTATAAAAGAATGTGTGGAATATAATATGTAGGTATATATACACACATCCATATTAGTGCACACTTGTGTAAATCGCTTTAGCATTGTTGCTTAACCTCTATACATGTCCACTTTCTTACCTGTTAAATAGCAAGGGTAACTACCTTAAAGTTGTACCATGTATATTACAGGAGGTAATTCATTCAACGTGCTTAAATGGTACCTAGTATTATATATGTACTTGATATTTGAAGAAACTTTTTCAGTCCCAGAAACATTTATATCTATGGATGTTTAGCCTTCTGTACTAATGAAGCTAAAAATTTGAATACAAATATAAATTAGTACAAGATATTTTTGAACAATGATGCAAAGAAGTCATTTATCTATGTTGGATTGCTATGGCTATGAGAATTAAATTATTTAGATGTACTACACAATCATAAAAGAAATGCAAAAAACGGTGACTCAACTTAGTTAACATAAGAATCTACCATAAACTTTGTTCAGTTGATAACGTCTTAGGGAAGGTATGGAAGTCTTCATTTTGAGAAGCAATGGCACAAAATCTTATTCTTTTATAATGAACTATAGAACAGTGAATAAACGTAATTGTTCTATTTGAACTGATGTTTTCTCTCTTTTGTTAAATAGCTTGAAGCTAATAAAATGACATTTCTTCACATTCTACCATTCAGTGCTTTCACGAATTTAGATAGATCTTGACAAATAGTATTAATTAGTGAAGTTTTACTATTGGTTCTGTGCTATTACCTTCAGTATTTAATAACTGTAGCTTTGAGCGGTTTGAACTATACTTGTAGTTTAAATAGTAGAATTGTTGTATGTAACTGATATGTTAGTAGTTTTAAAAGGTCCTATTTGCTCTTTCGGCTGTGCTTGTGAGCAGGACCCGTGGCCGTGGGCAGCATGGTCTGTGGACAGTGGACGGGCTCGGGGTCTGCGTTCCGCGCAGGTGGAGCACCGTCAGGGCCCCGCGCACCTGCTCGCCGTGGACGTCCCCGAGCAGGTGCAGCAAGGGCACCGTGAAGCACGCTCTCCACTGCCCGGGCCTCGGCAAGCGCCTCACCAAGGTGGTCTTCTGGAATCTGTACCGGTTTCAGAAGTGGACGGAGCTGTTCATTGCTGCCAAGGGCATTCACATGGGCCAGTTTGCGTATGGCGGCAAGGCCCAGCTCAGCATTGGCAATGCGCTCCCTGTGGGCACCATGCCTGAGGGTACGACCTGGTGCTGCTTGGAGAAACCTGAAGACCGTGGTAAGCTGGCCTGGGCATCAGGAACGATGCCACCATTATCTCCACAACGATGAGACCAAGAAGGCCCATGAGAAGCTGCCCTCTGGCTCCCAGACGGTTATATCCTCAGCCAACAGAGCTGTGGCGGTGTCGTGGCCAGAGGTGGACGAACTGAAAACCCATCTGAAAGGCTGCAGGGCCCACCACGAATATGAGGCAAAGAGGAACTGCTGGCCGAGTACGGGGTGTGGCCATGAACCTTGCGGAGCTTTCTTTCAGAGGTGGCCACCGCCAGTACATCAGCAAGTCCTCCACCATCCGCAGAGATGCCCCTGCTGGCTGCAAAGTGGGTCTCATTGCTGTCCCCAGTCTGGACTTTTCCAGGGAACCAAGACTGTGCAGGAGAAAGAGAACGAGTGATGAGAGGCTCAGGAAAGATTCTCCTTCTGCCACCAATGAATAAATAAATAAATAAAAATAAAAGTTATTCCTCTCTTAAATGTTTTTACACAATTAAAATAAATTTATTATGATTTTTTGTTATAAAAATATGTGATCATTGTAAAATAGTTGAATGGTACACAAAAGGATAAAGAAGAAATTATTAACTAACATCCCACTAGCCTGAGATAAAAAAAAAAATTAGCCATTTAGTAACCGTATGTTCATGCATTTCTCTATCAATATAAATCTATACACATATATGTAGTTGTGTGTGTATACATGCATACACATAACTTTATATTAAAAACCATGTATGTTGTTTTACTTTGAGTTTTCATAAGTGCTGACTTTTGTGGAATTTTTGCTTGTCTCTGTTCTTTCCCTCGACTCCCTCACTCTCACATCTCCTATATTACATCTCCCTCCCTTACTGTGTAACCAATTCATCATGTGGTATTTATCTTTCTCATATAAGCACACATATCAATTTACTATTGCTTATTTAACAAAAACATAATCATCTTACATACAAGTCATTCCCATCTTTCTTTTTCCAACTTATATATATATATCATTCATTCTTTGGAATTCCAGCTCATCACTTAGTAGCAGTGACTTGTGGCAAATTATTTTGTTTCTGAGTTTTTATATGTTATATTGGGATAATTATTGTAACTATTTCCTTGGGTTGTTACTAGGCACAATATATTAGTCTATATAAAGTGCTTAGAACCACATCTTACTCAGAGTAAGCACCATAAAACCATTAGCTATTATTTACAATAGATGCAGAATATTTTTTCATGATATAGAAGTAAAAAATATATTCAACCAGAAAGCCCCTAATTAAATAATGGATCCAAGTAATGATCATCAAAGGATACTAAACTCTTTGGGTTAACAGTCGGGGTTGGGGGAGCTGATTAGACAGACATCACCTGAATTCATTCATTGTTTAATAAAAGTGAAACATCTAGATATTATGTGCTTACAGAAGTGATAAAGTATTTAGCACCATGTATGACACATTTTTATTCAAGTATTCAACTAATATCTAGTAGATCCTCAGTATTTAAAGTCTTATAAGTTGGTAAGAAAAGCAATATGGAACCAAGTAGTATGTTAAGTAAAGTAAGAATACAAACAGCTAAATCTAGGATGCAAAAAATGATACCAAAAAAAAAAAAAAGTGATGCAGCTATAAAAAAGAAAGAGTTCGTGTCCTTTGCAGGGACACGGATGAAGCTGGAAACCATCATCCTCAGTAAACCAACACAGGAACAGAAAACCAAACACCTCACATTCTCACTCGTAATTGGGAGTTGAGCAATGAGAACACATGGACACAGGAAGGGGAACATCATAGACCAGGGCCTGTCATGGGGTGGTGGAAAAGGGGAGCGAGAGCATTAGGACAAATACCTAATGCATGCGGGGTTTAAAACCTAGATGACAGGTAGATGCAGCAAACCACCGTGGCACATGTATACCTATGTAACAAACCTGCACGTTCAGCACATATATCCCACAACTTAAAGTAAAATTAAAAAAAAAAATCAAAAATGAAAAATCGAAAAAAAAGTGACAAGTTTCTGCAACAAATAAATGGCATGAAAAAGAGAGAGAAACTGCTATAGATCAAAATCGTCGTAGTCTTGAGAAACATAAAAAATGCAACATATAGATGTTGTCTGGATTCTGATTCAAACAAATTAATTGCAAAAAACGATGTTCAAATCAAGGGAAAAGTGTGAACTCCAAGTGAGTATTAGATATTAAAGAATTACTATTAATTAACTAGGGTTATTTATTTGCTCATTTTTAGAGACAGAGTCTCACTCTGTCACCCAGGCTGGAGTGCAGTAGCACAATCACAGCTCACCGTAGCCTCAAACTCCTGGGCTCAAGTTACCCTTCCACATAGTTAGGACCATAGGCACATGTGATCATGCCTAGTTAACTTTTAAATTTTTGCAAGGAAGATGGTCTCACTATGTTACCCAAGCTGGTCTTGAACTATAAGCCTCAAGCAATTCCCCCACCTGGTAGCCCAAAGGGCTGGAATTATTTGTGTGAGCCATTGTGTTCAACCTAATTTTCTTAGGTTCAATAATGATATTGTTGGTATTCAAAACAAACCTTATCTGAAATAGTTAGGGGTGAAATGATATAATGCTAGGTTATGTTTGAATAGTCCAGGAAGAAAAAAAGTAAAGAAGTGGATAAATAAAATAAACTTGGAAAAAAATGTTGATAATGATTTAATGTGATTGGATAACTTCGTAGAGTTCATTATACTATAATGTCTACTTATGTATGTTTGAAATTTTCCATACTAAACTATTTTTTCTTTAAATTTTTATTCAAACTTTTTCATATTGACAGGAATTTACTTGCTTTCAGTTTTTAAAACATTAGTAAATATACTGTAATAATAAATTTATGTATATATAATGTTACATACTGATGCTTTCAGTTCTATAGATTTCTAAGAGTAAAATTGCTAGACAAAAGGCTATGTATTGTAATTTTTAAATTTGAAACCTATTTCCATATTGCTTTCCAAAAAGATTGACTTTTGACATTTCCATGAGCAAGATATACGTTTTTTAATCTCATGCTTACCAATATTTGGGGTTAATGCTGCTTTTTTTTTTTTTTTTTTTTTTCTATCTAAGAGTTTTTTTATTGTGTTCAGATGAAGTATTGTGGTTGAAAAAAAGCTTAAAAATTGGAGACACTACACAAATAAGGGGTATAATAATTACACATTTGTTGATTGAAAACATTTTCCTGAAAACTTCGAGAGCAAA